>OMLM01021212.1:42190-73898 GCA_900302695.1 Helostoma temminkii | reverse complement strand
GTAAATTGCATAATTAGTGGACAAAAACAGTTGCATTCAGGCATTTAATTGATATATTGAGGATCAATATATTTGGGACTTGTCATTAACGTTAATTATGAACATATAATCATTATGTTGACAGAAAACATAATCTGGTTGCAATTACATTCCTTATAAAAACTTCATTGTCTTTAGCTTTACTCAAAAAATGTTAATTCTCTGTAAGATTATTTTTAATTTTATTTCTCTAATCAAAATATTAAAAATGGCAAATCTAAATAAAGTGAGACATACCTTCTCCATTGAATTCATCATTAGAAGACCCACAAAGTGTAACTCCAGGGTTAGGACACACACTGCTAATTAACTCAATGACACAAGAATCACTGACTTTTGACCTTGCTTTTTGTTAGCGATGCATTTTCCTAGTGGCCATCGGTGGGTTTGATGTTTGTGAGTAATAGCAGCAGCAGGGAGAGACTTGTCAGAGCTCATCAATCCTAGATCCTCTGTATATCTACTCCACTGCCACCATGTTCTGTGTGTATACTGTGGAGATATGCTATCATATGAATGTAACTCACACTATCACTTTTGCTTGAGGATAAAGTAAGATGTTCAGTCAGATGACAATTGCTAAGTACTTTGTCAAGTGACATGATACATTCAAGACAGAGGCTGCCTGAGTCAGATGCAATAACTTTTTTTAAAAATTTGTGATGATTGCTAAACATCTAATAAATAATTTCTCTTGTAAAGCTGCTGAGTACTATTAAGCTTTACAGCAGTTTTAGTATATTTAGGTACAGTCCTTCACTTTGTCTGTGGTTTCAAATTTTTTTTTGCTAAATTGTATAGTCCGTATGCTTGTGTATTTGATTTATGAGAGCATGTTTAATGGATAGTGTATTATAGAGTTCAGGGTAAATGTTAAAAGTTTTCATCCTGGTGCAGTAATGTGAAGTGGTTAAAATGTAATGAGAACGACGTAATAAGACGAAGGCTGAAATGGGAGACATCTGTCAAATGATTCAACCTACAGTATATTTAACATGGAGCTCTCCTCTGCTCTGCTGCTTCGTAAATGATTTCCTGATCCGTGATTAATGCTACACTAAAGTCGAGGACCTTATATTCCCAGTAACAACAGCCGGTTCTCAGAAAACTGCTACTGCATCAACCTATAATTATCAAAATATAACATGCACCCGTCAGTTTGGCCTTTCCATCCATATACCATGAACCAATTAGGGATTCCGGAAAATGTCGTCTTGACAGGGCAGCCATATTTTCCCCATCAGTCAGTTATCAAAGACCCAGCACAGATATAAATGACCTCATGTTGTGATCGATTCCCATGCTGCATGTTGAAATTTATAGTCCATGCAAGTTACAGGAGATGGATTGGTTTAAATGTGAGGGCTATGCAGTGGATGTAGTGAATCTTTCAAGATTACCTCTACTAAATGCAACAATATGACTTGAAGAAAATAAGACAGGGCTGTAACACTGTTCTCTATATTAGATTTAATATTTTTCTGTAGCATAGTATGACTGAATACGTTTAGGCAGGCATACTTTGACATTAATTGTAATTGTATTTTTTTGCACACATCTGTGTTTGCATATGGGGGAACAAGCATATTTGCACTTAATTGTTCCTAAAACAACGTGTTGAGATTATTAGCATTCTACATACATGCACAGCTAACTATCTGCTTGCAGCAAGACGTGACCCACACATTGATTGGGGGCAAATCAGCAGCGCTTTCAAGCCACTTCAGGGAAACAAGGGAGATTAGAACCACAAACTTAAAAATGCTGTTTATTGTTAGATGAATTGGGATCCAAATTTTAGCTTTTCTTTAATGGTAAATTTTGATTAATATATTTGAAGCTATTGCTTAGCACTTACCGAGAATAGGAATAGGCAGCAGAGAATGGCAGGGATAAGTGGAAACTTAAAGAACACTGTTGTTGCTGCCATTGGCTAAAGTGCTGGTGGTTGAGATTTGAGACAAGGCTGGAAGGTTTTTAAGCTCTTGGGAACAGACAAGTGTGACAGATGGAATGCATTCTCAATATTCTGCAAAACAAGCAGAAAGATAGCAAGTGAGCAAACATCCCAACTGAAGGGTGACTTCCATTCGTCATCAGAAATCACTGAAGACCCATGACAGAGTGATGTGACGTACAGTAATTCTACTATAGACTATCAGTTAATACTGAATGCATTACTTCAAGGAACCACTTCAAATCATGGGAAATACCCATCGTTTCCTCCTCCAGAAGTTAGATGAGTAATTTAACTCTAATGCTGTGTTTGTACATTGAATTTGACTAGTAGTATTTCTAAAACTAATTGTAATTCTGGACGGAGTTAGACATGGGTATTTCCCCCCTTTTCCGGTTTATGCTAGGCTGGGCTAGGTTAGCTGCTGGTTGTGATTGCTTATAAAAGACAGACAGAAATCATTCATCTCAAGAGAGCAAAAGAGAAGATAAGCTTATTCTCCAAAACTTCAATCCAATCTATAATTAACTAAATAATATAATATTTTTTTAGTATTTGTGCTTTATATAACTTATATCTATTACCACTACACAGAGGGAGATTTTATTCAGATTAAATATATTTTTATGTAATAAATTACTGACTAATAAGTCCAACTGCAAAGGAACAAGATAAGATAAAAAAGTTTTGATTTATCGTTATAGTATGTGTAAAAGCGTAGGATGCAGAATCTTTTCAGCTATTCAGATATGCATAGCAAAGGTCAAACAAGAAGTTTATTTGAAGTTAGTCCTGTGATTTCATTAAATGTATCTTTGTATAAGATGTTGACAGTGAGTGTGTTGTGCCTGTTGTAAAGATGATTGATGTGTAGAGGAGGCAAAAAGAAACTATTCCTGTGCCTTAGTCTTTGGTTGGAGCAAGTGCCAAAGCCAAATACTTGCTTTGTTATTTTGGTGAAATGTGAACTGCTAAACAAGTGTAGTGTTTGCATTACCCCGTGAAGCCTATTAATACTAGTACTGCTTTTGATTTTCTGTTAGGAAACAGAAATTTCTGTTCACACCACTCTGTTCTTTATCTTCTGAGCAATGGCTCCAAAGACAATTCTCTAAACATGCTGTAAAAGGTTTTTACTACAAAATGCAAGCTAAGCATTTGTTTTTCCACAGACAAAATTAATTAAAATTGTGTTTCTTGTTTTTGGTAAAGACACTTTAATTGTGCCATGATGCTGCGGTCTAGGCTGACTGAGGCTGCATTGGCTTAACAGCGGAGGCAGTGAGCAGAAGGACATGTGGGTGAAGGGTGCAAGCGTCAAGTGCTGGACTGTTGTTGCTCTCATGCATACTTGAGCGTAATAAAACCCAGACCGACTGCCCATGCTGTGTCACATCTTGTGCCAAAGCAGTACGGTTTCCTCTGCAAAGAAACATACACTGACCAAGTAAGGCAGTCTGTTTAATATTATAAAAACCACACTGGGAACTGACGGGCTTTCGCAGTAGCATCTGGCGTCACCGCAGATGCCTACCAGGGTGCACTTTAGATCAGAATAATTGGCCAGGACAGCAGCGTGAGATGGACAAATGAGAACCTCCTCCTGGGTGACCTGATGGCTAAGCGGGAGAATGAACAAAACTGCTTGTGGGATGATAAAAAAAAAATTGATGAGGCTTAACCAAGAAGTAATTACAACTTTTTCTGTAATGCTTGTAAAATATACGAAGAAAAGAGATTAATTAGTGTAACTCACAGGTACAAAGTTATAAATATGGCAAGCAATGGTTTCTAAAACACTATATCGCACACTGTCTCTCTCACTTACCCACATACTTTAACTTAATAGCTTACACATCCTTAAAGCAAACAGATTTTGCCAACCATGTTTCCACTTCTTAACCAACATAATAAAGACGAAATTGTTTTCCCACAGTTCTCTGTAGATGATAGTATGTTAAATGTCATAGTAGAGAATGTGAATTTACATCACACTTGCGCGTTGGCGGACAGGGTCATCATATTGTGAGGTATGCAAGTCCTTTATCTTTGGCCGCTACAGTGGTTAACGTAGGTCACATACATATAATATTTTATCTCGAATGGCTAAAAAGTCATTTAAATAATTCAAAATTCATGCAGGAGGGAGGACATACGAAAGGAGAAACCAAAAGAAAAGTTACCCAGAAGTTTAAATCAGAGAGCTGGTAAATTATAAATCCCTAAGCTCTTGAACAGCTTCTGCCTTAGTTACTGTCTTATTTGTCGACCTCACTATTCATCATTACCAGTAGTGCATCTCCAGTTAGAAATGGAAGACTTTATTGTTGATGTTCAGTACACTGAAATACACAGTTGATAAAAACGGTTGCAGCAGAAGTAAAGATAAATACACAAAATGAAAAACATTCATGACACAAATAAAATGTAAAATTAACAATGGAAATGAAGGCTAATACTACTGCACAGTGACACACAAACATTTTGGACCAAAAATTTCCCTTTCATAAAAACAATAAATATCTAACATGAACAATATCAAATGTAGCAAGAAATGTTTGATACGAAGTCTTCCTGAAGCACATTGCTGAGACAGAACAAATGCTTAAGGTTCTAGATGTGCAACCTTGAGTTCTCATTGAGAATCTTTGGTAGAAAGGCACATTAGTACAGAAAAGAAATGTAAATGAAATATTTACACATGATACAGTCTCATTAGTGATCCATATCAGCAATACATTGCTGCATTTCACCACAGATTAAATCTGCTGCAAAACAAGATGGGAGCAAGAGAAAACCGCTCATAGAAATATACCTCTCTTTCTCTAGATGGTAATTATAAAGGAGCAGGGGGAGTAAGGCAGCTGGAGCCAGCTCACTTTTAGATATAAGAAAATACTTGAACAAAGAAGCTCCCGCTTTCCATGACACCAGCCCACGCTGGCTGAACTTTAAAAAAGACCTTAAGAAGAACAGGCAAAAACGCCTCAGTGTTCTAATCTCTAAGGAGCTGAAGAAAATAGTCTTCAGAACACATAGGTAATAGTCCAGATCTGCTCCAGTGAATTTCTGCCTCTCTAAAATGCACTCAGAGCAGACAATTGGTATTCCACAGCAGTCAAATCCATTCAGAAAATTTATTAGATTCCAGTCTGTTCTGCTTCATCCAATTAGGGAAGGACAACAGGATAAAGGGAGAATCTTGTTAGCTCCCAGTGGAACTGGATGAGATACAGAACTTTGCAACAGCGGCAGAGGTTCATTTTTAATGTCTCCAGTGATTCCAGAGGCAGCTATTACATGTCTGAGGTCAGTCCCAGTCATCTTTACACACACAGGCGCACTCCTCATGGTGCTCCAAGGGCACATCAGTCATAGACTTCTGCAGACCCCGTCCACCACTGCTTCGATGTTTCAGCAGCAGGACCTGTGCAAAACATCAAACACACAACGTGTGCTCATTACGGTAAATAAAACTCAAAAATGTTTTTTTTTAAAATACACATATTTATGTTTCTTCTGACTCAGTAAACCACAACATTATTTGACTTTAGTGTTTTGAGAATACTAGTCACATAATCTCTCTAATTTGGGTGTTATATGAAACTATTGGTTAAAGGAGAGAAACGTATTTCATATGTCCAAGTTATAATCAAACACTATTATGTCCATATGGCATTGGTTTTCTGACTGGGCTTTTGTAAGCATAACTTTTGCCAGTGTTAAGAGGATGTTACATACTATAATTAGGTTTTATTATTCCCCCAAATATTTGTAAATGTTACGGTAAAAATCATATTTGGGCAGCAGATAGCTTTATTTGTAGGAAAAGATAAAATCAGGTCTCAACATGTACATGCAATAGTCATTTTTATTTACATAGACCAAAATAACAAATATATATCGTTTATGTAACTTGAAATATAATAATAATAATATATGATGCCATAAAATTGCAGTAAAATATAAATAATCAAGCTCTGGCATGTTTGAGTTCCTGCTGACAAAGATTGAGAAAGTTTTCTTGAAAAATATAGCTTAGGCAAATATTAATAATGTAAAACAATTTATACATTTCATTATTTTTATTGTTTTTTTTTTAAGCAAATGTCTTTCATATCTTTCTTTTCAATGCACCAAATTATTCAGGCAAATATCGCTACAGCATTTTGTGGTGAGACTGATATTTACCTCATGGTATTTCTTTGTGACCCTTGTGGGCACACATTGACAGTCGTAGCAGCGGTGAGTACAGCAGGCACAGTTTCCACCACAGCGCTTCACCAAGAGGCAGCTGGGCCAGAAAATGGCATCTGTCCTCTTCAGCTCCTCTCTCAAGGATACAGAGAAGTTGCGTGGAGTGCAGCTGTAGAGTTCTACTTCCTCCCTTAAAAGATTGAGATCAGCTCCTCCTAAAAGACATGTGGGCGAGTTTATCAGAAACATATTTTAATATTTAAACAAACTTCATTTGTACTGTCACTGCATAAATAGCACTTGCAGGACAGAAACTTTTTTCTAACATAAAACATATTATGTGACTATTTCTAATGATTTCATTTACCCATTTATATTTCATTCTCCACTGTTGTATTTAACTTAAAATGGTTGGTGTACACGTTAAAAATGTCCTACCTCTGACTTTCCTATTGTGTATGAAGGATTTCCCTAACACATGCCATGTGGGTTTGTATAACTCCTCCATATCCAGCTGCCATCTCTCTGGCTCCAGATACTTCATGACCTCCTCCACAGTGCTCAGCCCTGCCACAGCCTCTGACAACTGCTCAATGCCCTGCAGGGATGATGGAATCACTGCAGGAACTTCAGGCTCTGATACACTCTGTAGGAAAACCAACAAATGATGGAGAGAGACAGCACAGAAAAGTCATTTATACATTACATACAAAAACAGAAATATATACTGGATGTCAGGCTCTGCTTTTTATAAGTTTCTGCTTTTGATGGACCTGTGCACTGGAAAATCCCTTAAACAAGCATTAAAATGTGTCTGTATAGCATATAAATCTCCTATTAGAGACACAGAACTCCCTTAACATCACAAAGTCTTCCATAGAGACACTAGGTATGTAGCTTCCACACCCAAAACCACTCCACTGCAGCAATTGGCTGAGGATGCTTAGGCACTTTCTCTGACATTTAAAAGCTTGTAAGCTCAGTCTGCTCCAGGTTACTAAAACAGAAAGAACAACTTTGTCAGCGGTGACAAGATATGTTTTATGTATACAATGTGAAAAACGGTTCAAGTATAAAAAGAAGATAGTTTGACTGCAATGGGACATTTTATGTCATGGTAAAAATTGGGTTTAAATTGGGTTCAGTCTCATTAAATGCTACAGTGGTTTGGACTTGAGTTGAACAG
This sequence comes from Helostoma temminkii, assembly GCA_900302695.1. Classification (NCBI taxonomy): domain Eukaryota; kingdom Metazoa; phylum Chordata; class Actinopteri; order Anabantiformes; family Helostomatidae; genus Helostoma; species Helostoma temminkii. The sequence goes on along the minus strand of OMLM01021212.1, from coordinate 66,519 downwards.
AGACCATGACACTCTGGGCCAGCTGAGGCCCAATTTAAAATCTGTGTGTTGGACCTGGTAATGTGTGGAAGCGTGACTAGAGTCTCTGATGATCAGAGACAGCTATTTTACATAAAGTCATTCCTACACTGATGGTACTGGATTGCTTAAATTTGAAAGCTGAAAGCTGCTTCTCCAGAAACTGATATTAATGGTTTAATCAGATACTGTCCTCAAACTCAGTTGTCATCTGTAGCCAACACACAGAAATAGGGAGTGTCTGCCTGTCTAATCTTGATTACCCAGTCTTCTAGCCAAAACAACCATGTACTGTAAGCCATTGGCTCTTGCCCATAGGAGTACCAGCCACAGGCATACCGATCATCTTTGTAACCAGGGTAAAATTTAAAAAACATGCATCAGAAACAAGGATGATGTGATCGCATCTCTGTCACTTCCTCTGCCCACTTTGCATAACAGCATTTGTTGCTCTAGCAGTATTATTTGTTCCAAGCTCCCAACTCTCCAGGCTACAGCGTGCAGTCACAAAGAAGATTGATACCTGGGATGTTGGTCTTCCCATGAGAGAAGAGTCTAATCTGTTAAACCTTTCAGTCCTGTGATGGTGCGTTTGTCCAACATGTCAGACCACTGGTGTTTCTAATCTTATATGACTGACAGGTAGAAGGCAGCATTGTGACACTATGACAAAATGCATCTTTGCAGACCATTGATGGGCAACTGGAGTTTAAAGCTATTGAGGATGCACAAATCCAGAAATCTGTATCTTCCCTTGAATGACTCATTGGAAAGAATTAGAAAGGATCCAGTGAAAAGAGGCATCGTATTTTCATGGGACTGACACAGCAAGGATTTGTGGCTAAAATAATTTTTACCACATATTCTAATGATATTACCACTGAAAAACCACTTGGATAAAAGTTATCAATCAAGTGGCTTATATATATACTTTTTTTGGAAACTATTATTTTCACAAGCATACACATTTCAAACCATGAGTATTTCCACAGACACAGTGAAAATAGATAACATATTGTAGTGAACATCATCTGAATATTAGTAGAGGCAGCATAGATATTTAAGATAGATATAGTTCTTATGTCAGCTTGTCAAAACACATTGATAAAGCCAACTAAAACATGAAGACATAAAATGTATTTTCACACTGAATAATAAGTAGAAAGGAAAACACCCATGTAGTATAGTGAGAAGTCCCTTTGGTGCAGACTTTAAAATACCATAAGATGCCAGTGGTTTGACATGGCTGCACCACAGACTATAAAAATACAGCTGATGCACAGCCATGTTCCACAGATTTGACTCATTTTAATAAGTTTTCCTTTATAACCACTTTAGCACATCCTTGGTTTATTTGGCACCTACTGAGATAAACAGACACAAATGTGAACAAAATATTTGTGGAGAAGGGACGAGTCTCACAGTATACTGTACCACCACAGAGGTATAACTACAAGTGAACTGAACAGTTCTTTCTCTGAGTAAAAGCTGTGTTTCCAGGCAGCTGATGAACACACTGTGATTCTTATAAGCTGAGCCTTGGCAGTGGCTAACAGCGTGGACTGGAAGTCATTAACAGCTTGTGAATGTCGACGGTGCAACTCCCCCAATTAGTGCCACTCTTTAAGCTTAGTTTCAGATGGGGAGGCCAAGCAATCCTTCAGAGGCACATCACCATGATGTGATTAAAGCTATAGGTTTCAGATGAGAGCTCCCATTTAAGAAATTCAGAAGCAAAGGACTTAAATGGACCACCTAGCAAACACTTCTAGCGATGTCTGTCTGTCCAATTTGTCACATAATGGAATAAAAATGTCATAGAGTGCAACATCTAACTTCGCTGAAGCTTCATAAATAATCTGCTGCGAATCTAGACGATGTGAGTGATGCTGAAAGTATGTGTTTAATAGTGAATAATTGAAAGCAGTTTCTAATCACTATAACTAAATCAGGATGACTTTATTTATTGCCATTTATTGTTCAAAGAAATTACAAATACATGGGATCGAATCAGTGTGAGTGGAATGGCGTTCAACAAAACCTGGGAATAGATACAAAAACAGGATGCTGATCTGACACAAATGTAAAGATGACAGATGCACCTTGGCCCACTGAGCCCCAAGGTCAGACCAGGTCCTGCTGCAGGTATTTTCATTGTGTCAAAATGTCTGACAGTATGAAAACAACCGCTCAATCATCAGTCAACCAAACTAGTTGTTTTCTTTAACCAAAAGCTCACACACAGGCAAGTACATACACAACCGCGTTTCTTAAAAAGTGGGATGCTTAATTAAAACAGAATACAATTATTTGTAAATAATTTTAGATATATCAAATGTTGAAATTGAAAAGGTTGATTGTTTTTAGAAAAAAAACCTTAATGCTACTTTTGGTTCATATAGTATCACGTGTCTCTGAGTCTTTCAGAAGTTAGGATAGGTGAGGTTCACTCCTACTGTATGTGAAAGGTCGCAAAGACAAATAAAGAATCTCCTGCGGTACATAATATCACCAAAAGAGGAAGAAAAAGAAAACACAAGGAACAAAGCTGAAAACCAGTACTGACTGGTCATCATGTTCAGGCCCTCAAACGGCACTGCATTGAAAACAGACACAGTTCTGTGGCGGAAATAACTGCATGGGCTTAGGGAGACCCCTGACAACCACTGTCAGTTAACATAGTGTGTTACTATATAAACTCTACTATACAAATAAAACACATATGTAAAGAGGATCCCGGAATGTCTCCAAGTCCATTTAAGATGGACTAAGGTGACATTCACTTTCTTTTTTAGCCTTTGATTTTTTTTTTATTTAGTATTTTTACTATGTTCAATGAAATGTAGGCTTTGAATGATTTACAAGCAATTACATTTTATTTTATTTTAATTTCACGAAGCGTCAACTTTTGTTGAAACAGGACTGGACAAGAAAAACAATTTAACTGTTCCCCTGCATAGATACATTAAAAGCTGCAGTTTGGTAGTAGTGTTGCAAGAACAAGGGCCGAAATACACAAGAGGTTCATAATTACAAAAGTTGTTTTTAAATCATCAAGATTAAGACAGGATAATGATGATACATGTTATATTGTAAACTGTATGCATGGTAGTTTAATTCCTTACTCTTCCACTAAAAAGCCCTTGAGCAACATGGAAGTTTATTTGTGTTCTGCTTATTCTTCATGAAGTCATAAGTCTCCAACCTTAGGGACAACTTTAACCTGGTAACAGTTGGATTCAAAGTATTACACCTAAGCACAACCCTGATTCTACTATGTTTTTTGGCTGCCTCATCTAGCAGCAGACTCCAGTTAGTCACAGTTTATATCAACCTTTTATTAAAAATACCTGCGCCAACAGCCCGAGGCAGAAGAGGATCTGAATACTATTTAGCTACATAACTCAGTGAACTGTCTTTAAACCAATAATCTGAAATATGTGCAATTATGATTATTACTGTAGAAGTTATAGATACTATAGAAATATACACAGACACTTACAGTATGTACTGAAAAGAGCTCCTGCTTTTTGAAGCATGGCTAATTCTTTCCAAGAGACAATGAGAGAAAGTGTGAAATCTTATGATAAACCTCTTATCACTACCAAACTCTACGAACCCCCTGCCCCCCCAAGAAATAAATGCTTTCAAGCTGTGATTACCTCATTTCCAGGTCTCTTTGTTCTTACAAAGCACAACCACAAGATCTTATTTCTGGTAAGTAAAATGACAGGTTCAGTTAACTATGTTGAGATGACAATTCTGAAATAGCATCCTGGGAGAGGGCTGAACAACAATATCTTCTCTTTCACATGGAATCGCAAACCACTTCCTTGCACAAGAGAGTTCTGAGTAAGCAACAAGGTCTGCTGTGCGTGAAAAAAGCATTTTTTTCTCTCGCTAACTGCCGCACTCTGCAATTGAGGTTGCTGTAAAAACAGACCTCAATTTCATCATAGCAGCAGTAAACCTCCTGCATGGTTTTAACTGGGATTCAGTCCTTACTTCCTCTGTTGTATCTCTCGACTCTCTGTCTTCACATACATGGTGTGGATTTTATGTGTTCAGCTCATGCTGTTACTTAGTGATTTACATCCTCAAGAGCGTAAAGCATTTTTAAATGCCATAAAACAAACAAAGCCGGTAGAGTGAGCTTCACGTCAGGGTAGCAGTGCTGTCTAATTCTGAATTAAGATCTCACAGAAAGACATGACATGTTTTATTTGCTACCATTTACCTCCCATCACCCCACACCTCTCATTCTCTATTCACCAGACTCCTTCTCTTCTGTGTTTAAACAACTTGTTTACCTCAGCCCTTTCGCTTTTGCTAAAATCTCTTCCTTGTGAATTATAGACCGTGTCTTATATGTTCCCCCTTCCAGTTCGTGGAAGTGGTGGGGAGGAATTATTGCTTGTTTAAATATAAACTAAAGTACTGGCCCCTTCATGGCATGGGGTTCCAGTAGCTGCTGGTTGACCACAGAGGAAACAGAGTGCTGCTGTTCTAGCATGCTCCTCCTATGTCAGAGGAAGGTTCAAAAGGAAGCTTGACTGAGGCCAAAACTTCCTTTTCCCCCTGTATGGTTTCCGCACCTTCTAGAGTTGGAATATGAAACACAAACTTAGTGTCTTGTTTCATCAAATAGCTGTTGGCAAATCATTTAAACACCACAGCAAATTAGTTTAACTCCGCTATACATTTGACTAGAAAACCTCTATATACTTGTAAACGCAGCCGAATAAAGCACGTGTTTTAAATCAGATGTGTTTTTAGAGATGTGTCTGAGTTTCAGAGATGTGTCTTAACTCTTACATTTACATTTGGCAGACACTTTTATCCATGATGACTTACAAGTGAGGTACAAAAGCAAGAAAAAAGCAACTCCTTCTGCCTTGGTACTGACTGAAATACTGTATGTCTCAATAAGAATGATTGTCAGTTATGAAAAAATGACAGATGGCTGGATTGTAGTTTTCTTTAATTAGTCAAATTGATTGATCTATTAATTTTTATGTGACTGACTGTATTTATATAATATTGAATTTGGGCTTCTTTCATAAAATAGAAACTTTGGTTTTGTAGAAAAACAGAAAAGGCGCTGAGGCACTGGTTTAGTTATTGTATCCTTTTATTCATATCTGAAATTCTAATCTAGTTGAATCATTGTTAATTGAACGTCTGTCCATACTGAAGCATGAGTCTCTCCTCTGTTTATTCTTTTATGTTCCACTTTAAATGGTTTAAGTTTTACTTATCTCAGACAATGGTTTAAATATATGGGCGGTTGTACAAATTATAAATTCCTTTGAGATGCATTTGTAGTTTGCGACAATTGGCTACAGTACATGATAAATGTCTGAAAAACTGTGCCAATAAATATCCATATCTATAACTCGTTAAGATTATATTGTAGCAACTCAGCTTCTCAAATAAAAAGTACCTCAGTAAAAAGTCATCATTAGATGACATTTATTTCCACTTTAGGTACTTTAGAATCGAGTAACACATCCTGATAGTTTCTTATTGGATTAATCCATCTTTATTAGATGAAACAAGGCCTTGTTTGTGTCTCTACACAAGTCAGTGCAGTCTGTTGATAGTAAATATGGGATATATGGTACATCATTCCTCACATGGGCTGAGCAACTTTCTTTTCAATAACGTGGTGGACTCCAAGCTAATATCTAAAGTTATTACACAGTATTTATTGACAATACCACAGTGATTGATCAAACTCTCTCAGCCTTTACTTTGAAAATTACAGATTCTGTGATGCTCTGTGGGACACTCTGGTGCCATAGTATCACTATCAGGCATTGTTATCATGGCATTTTATAGGTGAATTAACGATACAATAACGATGCACATGAGGGATAAAAGCTTTTGAAGCTGATAAAAAAGTTACAGAGAGAATATAATTCACTATTTTGCCATCAGTGACCTCAATTGGCTACATGTGCTTTCAGATTTCACAGTACTGCAGGGTATTAGGGATTAATGAGGAGCAGGGCTGTTTACTTAAAGCAAGTGAACAGAACTAAAACATGACAGGTTAAAACACGGCAGACGTCTCTTCAGTTTATCTCTGGGCTTTTGTCAATGAGGGTAACAGGGACAAATGTGTTCTCTGTGTGTGTGTGGTCTCAAGACGAGGGTGGAGAAGAAGGCAAAAAAGTAAAAGAGAATGAGGAATGGAAAAAGGATGAACAAGGGCATCAAGAGGTGTGATGATGTTCCGCAATTATATTAAATACTCTTCTTAAACTACTCTTCTATTTCGGTGGTACACTTACCAAGGAAGTGTACTAACAATGAGAAAAGCTACAAGGATTTGTAGTTTTTTTCTGTGGCATGGTAATTCTCAGCTAGCCTGGCAGGGTTTTTGACCTATGAATCACCACCACAGTCATACCCCAGTGATAGCTGGTTCGCTTGGCTGTAAAACATGATCGGCTAACCCAAGGTTAAGAATGGGCATCTATAAACGCAGCCAGAAATGCAGTGACAGAGAAAGATAAAACATGACTACAATATCAAGCTGAAAAAGAAACTCTAAAGTGTTCATATCAAAACAAACTGTACACTTACGAACACAAATTATAAAGCTGAGGTTGCAGCTTGAGTCTTGTGCTCTTCTCTGATCTTTAGCAAAACTGGTACTGAGTGAGTTTAATCTTTTGCGGTGCACACAATGCACTGCGAGTCTTACTGGATACGTATCTGCCAAATGTCTAAAAAGGTGAAAAGGAACAAAGATTAGTGATGGATGAAACTAGTGATTATAGTCTCTGGTACAGGCAAAAACAAGTGAAAGGGAAATAACAAGACAAGGCTGTCTCTTGTTGACTCTTGTTGTTGGATATATATCTATATATCAGTAACAAGAATAAAATAATGTATTTTTGTGGAATAAAGTTATGTAAAAACATATAAAAAGGGTATTAGTTTTTTTTACATGAACAGAAAATGAAGCACACAGACAGCAGCCTGGCAATCTTCCACACAAAAAGCACTTCTATCTCTTAATTCCTACTTTCATTTCAGGGGCTTGACCGAATCCCCCAAGGGTCAGAGGGCTTCTTTGTGACTGTGAAGCCACTTATTTTTTCCACTTTGGTCTCAAGCAACACCATCAGTGACACTGTGGCACCTCATCTGTCAAACTCATCTGACTGGATCTGTAGATCAGAGTGCATATGGTTCTATCCAAACAATAACTGTAAAACTTAAGAGTTATTTAGAAGTGGAAACCATACAAGCACCAGGAAATAAGAAAAAATACAAAGGTTAAAACCATTTGATGTCAATCTTCACATGATCACAGCCAAAATTTGTCATCTGTAGTGTGTATTTTCTGGTGTATTAACCACTACCAACTATAATTCTTGAAGGAAGAATTAATAATTGATATGTGCTTTGTGATTATAGACATGTTGTTTTGTTTGTGTGAATGTATAAGAGATATTGTGTATCTTCATAACTTAAATAAATCACAGTAAAAGTGCCAGATGTTCCCAAGTGCTTAAACATAATTTCTCCCCAACGATGCTTAAAACCTTGGAAACACTAAGGAAGAAATGGATGACTGAAATTAAGAGGACATGTTACATAACAAGCACATTATTTTAATTGTGTTTACATAAAGAGGCTTTATTGTCTTGTGAATTATCCGACATAGGAGATAGGCACAGATAAGAGCTGTGATAGCCATGGTGCGTAAAAAATATTTACCCCAATGGAAATTTTCACCTTTTATTTTCTTTAAATTGATTCATGGTCGATTTAATTCGACTGTTTCGACACTGATCAACAGAAAATGACTCAAAATGAAAACACAAAATGAAACTAAATGAAAACACAGCAGCTACAAATGTGTAAATGCAAATGTATAAGTATTGACCCCAAAAAACAACTAACCCTAACCCACTGACAGTGTCTTACCGCGGGCAGAAGGGAGTAGCGGATGCAGAATCCTGGCTCAGAGGGAAAGTACTCATCAGAAATGAAGCGGATTCTGATCTGGCTGCCTTTGGAGGTCTGACTAGTAGGTATCGACCCTGACCCACACCAACGACCCAGGATGGTCTTCTCAGTCAGATCCATTATCTCCACAAAGTCGTACCTAGTGAAACAAGACAGAGAAAATGAAGAAAGAGTTTATTATGGTCTCTCTCTGAGGCATCACTGGTTCTTTGGCTTCCTCTGAGGATGTGTTCCATTATCATGAACGTGCCTTTGTTTTACCACAACTACCAGCTTCTTACGTCTATGTGTGAATTATAACATGTACGTTAGTTGCACTGCTTTGCCACTAAATAATATAAGTGGTATCACTAAAGATCTCCAGGGAAATAAATGTTTGACCTGATTACAAAAAGAAATGTATTTAACATCAGGTTACACTTATTCAGCAGTGACATATGAGATTTCATTGTGTTATTTACTGCTTGAATTAAATGAGTAAAAAGTGAACAATGACAGTGTAGTGGGAACTAGTCTCAGGTTGGCTGACAGTGCAGCATAATCAGCTGCTCTTACTGTTTAACAATTAATGTTTGCTGATGCGGGCTTCTGACAGGTCACTGAAATATAGTTTTTAATTTGTGAGTTTGTTCTACTTATGTGTTGATTATAGGAGAGCAAGCATTTGAAAAAAACTTGCCAAGAATATGAGGTATGAATTTTGCAAAACATTTGCAATTGCAAACCTTTATTTCTTAATCTCTTCATGCCTGTCTGAGTATTCAGAAATGTATTTCCACTTTCACTGCCAGCAGCTCGTCTTTGATAGCCACAGAAATAACTCCAAACATTTTGTGCAAATTATTTTTGTATGTTTGAGAACTGCTGGTACTGAAACAATTGAACAACTTGGTGTGATGAATCATCATTTAATTCAAGCAGCCTTGACAGAAGGGTGCAGCTGAATTGTTGGTATATCTCTGAGAAGGATCCCCAGAATGTACATGCTCAGGACAGATGAGGGCCTTACGTGCCTTACACATACACTACAGCTGTTGTCCATTTAACCCCTCATGTCTATACGCTGGTGGCCAACTAATAACGGAAAACACCCCAAAAATATCACTCATAGAAAATCTCCTAGCCTTCTGTATGACTTCATCCTGTTTCCTGACAAAATAAATACATGCAAGATTAATATAAATTTCCTACAGAACATCTCAACATAGAAATTGCGATTTTTAAATAATGTTTATTTTGCTATTTTGAATTTTACAATTTTAAAGTATTTTGTGTCAATAACTTCAGTGCTAATTACATGTCATTTTGCAACTTGAGAACACTATAAAGAAACAAACAATTTAGCGTGTGGCAGGGATCTAACTGTGCAACCCTTGCATGACAGTCCCTCTCTCTGCGCTGGCCACACTGCCAGACTGTAATGGCAGTAAACATTATGAAGTGCAGAAGCATAATGGCTGTGCTCTAAACTCCTTTGGTGTGCCAAAGGTAACAACATCCAACCTTAGCACTTAAAACACATAGTTCAGGAGCTTAGTTTTTATTATTTATACCTGTGTGTGCAACCAGTGGCTGCACTGAATTCAATACTGCCTTGTTTCACTGACTCTTCACAGTCTAGGATTAATTACTTTGCCATTTGTGTCAACAGGCACGCTAACCTCTCATTCAGCACTGCCAATTCGGATATTTGGATTTGAAGGACATTGTTTACATTTTGCACAGGCTTCACAGATTCTGGTCAAGCTGGTTTCAATAAAACAACATGGAGAGACATAAGCAATACTAAAAATGGATTTTCAGTGATGTTAAATAAACAAGAGGAAGGGGGTTGATACATTAACTGACTTTGCTCACTTTCATTTGAAATGTTATACAGGAAGTTTGTAATCTGCACAAACAAATATATTGGGAAAATAAAACTGAAACTATTCCTCAGCAAAACCATATATTCAATGTTAGACAACTGCACAAACTGTAAAATATGCATTTTTAAAAAGTCCAATACATTAGATTGTCGTGAAATGATTTTGAAAAGGATAAAGTATCAGTTTAGCTCCTTTCTCCTTTTTTTAGTGGGGTGTTTCCTCTCTAAAAATCAGCACTCAGACATCTCTAGCACTTTGACAGATGGCTCATCAATAATGCAGGATACCCTGATCATTACACATCACTATGTGCTGAGAATCACCATGTCGAACAGCGGTTTGTCGGATTTACAAATGCACTGACATACATACCAAACTGTATGTACAGTTACAGTGAACAACAAAGGAAACTTACACTGCATAAGGTCCTGTCAGAGAGGATTAGCTTCCTATGTAATGCAAAGAAACTATTTTATTTATCCCCAAAGCTTTCTCCTACATAGTTCTACATTATTAATAGATACAATATCTGCCATGGAGATGACGCAGATTAGCAACACAAACACTGTATTTCAGTCATCTCCTTTCAGACTCACAACAGAGAACCTAAATGCCTTTTTGAGAACAGTCCTGTCTGTGAGCTGTCAAGCACGACTCAGCTGCCATGCCAACCAGCAGCAAGACCAGTCCCCCCTCCAATATGCCTCTCCTTCAGTGGATTTGGTAAGAATGTTTTTCATCGTGCCACAGACAAACAGAATAGTAGATGATCATCATCAGCTACACAGCCTCTTTCTCATCTTAGCAAAGACTTCTTGCTCCAGGCTTTCTACCAGAGCTGAACACACCTCCCACTGTTGTTTGTTTTATGTGCAGCCATTGCCGTGAATTATTGGGCAGGAGATTACAGTCATACTTGCATCACATTGTGTAGTGGCACGAGGGTAAGAGCAGCAGTGAATGTCTAAATGGAATAATAGTGAATGTTTAAACACATGAAAGGTGAAGCAGATATGCAGATATACTGAGGTTTCTGTACTGTTTGTGAATGTGTGTCTGCAGGGCAGTGTGTGTTGAGAAACAAAGAAGGAGAGCGCGTGAGAGAAAAGAAAAATAGATAGACTTGCGAATGTGTGTCTGTTTCTGCTTGTGATTGCATGCTGCATTCATTTGTCTGCCAACCCTGCCAAGAGTGTGTATCTTGGGATCCGATCAAAACCTGTTGGGCCTCAGCTGGGAGGGGGGCGAAGAGAATGAAAAATGTGAGAGTTAGAGCGGTAGACGTGGCGATGACTTGCATGACCCTGGAAAAGGATGTTGTTATTGTCTCTCACCCCTCTCCCTGAGGACGCTGACTAGTGCAGTCTTGTAAAGGCAGGACAACACAAAAGTTGTCAATCTGCACCCTGCCCCACTGTGGAACTTTCCCTCACAGGGCTCTGACAGCAGCACTAACCTCATTCGTCAACAGGGACCCGGCCCACATCAGAGATGTGCTGGGGGGCTCAAATTTCCTGCTCTCGCACACAGATTTTTGTTTTTCTGACAACGGCTGATACAGAAAGAGTAATGTGGAACAGAAGCAAGAATCCTGCAAGGCAGCACATTATAGCACTTTAGACAACTGAGTCAGAAACGTAAATTCTTAATGAACTTGCTTCACCAGAAACTGTTACTGGCCACATGTCCTTAAAATGTCTCAAACTCAAAAGATACTTGTCCAAGTGCTGCCATGTTTAACATCTAAACTTTGTCGGGGCTGTGGAGAACTGCTGCTGTTATTCACCTTGCCTTCCATTAGGGGGCTCTCTAGGAATAACTAGCAGGGCCACCATCCCCCAGCTATTCTCCACCTTCCACTGACTGGGTTCCTCCATGCTAACCAGCCAGTTGTGACATATTGACAGCAGGGTACTGAGCATAATGCACAGAAGGAAATCGATCGTTGGTGCTTGGAATTCCCATATTAAATAGAACGGCGACAGAGGCAAACCCAGAGAGTAATGGAAAGGCTCCTCCATTAAGTAGAGGGTACATTTTATATGTGCGCATGTGTGTGTGTGTGTGTGAGAGAGAGAGAGAGAGAGAGAGAGAGAGAAAGAGAAAGCGGAGATCTGTCTTTCAAACAATTGCATAAGAAGCTAAAAATACTGGCTACATCAAATAAAATACGCTGCTCTGAACCACGTCATCATGCTGTCTTAGGCAAAACAAATCACTCTCCTGCTGGGTTTTCAATATTCACAAGCTGCCACACCAGATGCAATTTAACAAATGGCCACACTCTGATTCTAAATCTTTAAAGATAAAGGAAACAACAGGCAGGACATGTCTGTACCTCAGACCAACACATAACTGGAATTTTAACTGGAGAAGAATAATCTGATCTGATCTGAGAGTTGACGATGCATGATGGGTGGATTCTTAATGGAAAGCTGCACACATTTTATGTTTAAATTTTGTACGAACAATACATTTATTATTTTTCAAAGTTAACTTTTTAGTTCAGCAAATTAGCTGCATCAGAAAAAAAAAAGTCTCTTTGGGAGGATGTTAACCCTTGGCACATAATTCCAACACGTATAAACCAGAAACCCTGTGTAACTAGAGGACAGGGACAAAGAATAGGCAGGGACTTCTTACAAAATATAATGATATGTTTAAATATTCCTAAATACTTTGTTTTTTTCCAGGATGTTGGCGTAACACAAGACATGACTCATACATGTGGAAAATTTTACCCCAAAATCGTATGTATTCTAACTTTGTGAGTAAAAAAATAATTATACTAAAATACTGGTGTCAGTGTAGTAGTATATGTAGTCTTACTTGCATATGCCATCCTCAGGGTCCTCCAGACCAAACCTCTCATCAAAGGTGAGCTGGATCCTCATGTTGCTGGGTGCAACCAGTCGCCAGTCTAACACAGTATTCCTAGGATAAGTGTGGGGGAAGTCTGGACTGTAGACCATTCCCTCTCCAGACACTGTGATGATCTTCTCCTGATTAGAATCTTGTACTCCTGCAAAAAACAACAAACAATGTTTGAGTTTTGTATCTTTTTAAACCTTTAAAACTTACTGTTCAACCTAAAATCGATTATTTAACAGACAAATTATGAAGCACTTGTCCCACTTCATGGTGTGTCTGAGCTACACATGGTTATATTAAAACATACATAAAAAAACAAGTATATATAAACATTAAAATATGTAACAGCATTAAACCAAACAACTGTAAATGCTATAGTATATCTTAGTTAAAGCTTTTCCACAATTCATAAAAAATATTCTAAGGAAAATTACATATGTTTGTCATTATTGATGTAAGTTAATTTGTTATTGATTGCATGATAGAATTTCTGAGTAGACATACACCATCTTGTGCCTCAAAAAAACTTGATCTATAGCTGAATCACACTTAGGGCTCTAATAAACTCAAGAGATTAAGGTATAGATGTGTATGGCAGCACTAAAGTAGTCAATGCAGAGCACTTTCAGTGAGACACTGATGGGTTTCCCTTTGGTTCTCTTATGAAGCCATCAATGGCCACTGGGACCAGCTGCTGCAGGAACTTAATCACAATGACAAAGACTGTCACTCAGTCAATCTTGCTCCATCAGCCCCTGTTGCCTTCAGGAGAAAAATTGCCAGGATGCTTCCACCTGAGCCTCCCGATTATTGAAATGACAAAACCCTGAAGACCATGTTTAATTCACTGGGTTAAAATAGCAAAGGTAAATGAGAAGAAGGATGATATCATTCTCATGTTTAAAGCAATCAGCGCACAGCTTTTCCATGAAGCTACATTAACCATGATAAATGACCACTGCAAAACAGTTTGAAATAATTATAGTGTCATGCAAAATAATTTTTCCATAGAATACAATGTTAAGTCCATCTTGGCACAAGTGGGCTGCATAATTTAGCTATCATGCTAATAACCATGATGTGCAGAAGTATGAAAGTGTGTGAAACCAATCAAATTCACAGTAGGTGTAGCCCAATGGTTGATGATGAAGCATCAAAAAAATGAACTACTTTTTTCTGAGCTGATGGTCGTTTCCTCCAATCTTTAAGCTAAGCTATAAAAATAAGGATGTAAAGTAGATCTGTAACACCTGAAATACAGTGCACAGACCACATGTAATACATTAACACTTCTGTGCAACATTTAACGTGAAGTTTTCTTAGAGATTACACTTATTTATTCCAATCCTCACTTTAAGATGTATTTAGTTGTGTACTTATGATGATCATGCAGTATTCATAAACCAATGCAGTATGTCTACCCTTCCGATGAACCGGCAGGAGTTTAATGTGCTCAGGAGGGGTGTGCAAGGAGTGTGTTTGTTAGTGCATTAAATGGAAGAGTAACTGTTCCTCCACTGCAGCTTGTATAGACAAATTTATATTTGAAACACATTTCGAGGTTGATTACCGTTTATTTTGCCATAAATTTAAGTATATGATTCATACCCAGTGACCTAATACATTCTGTGGTTATTTGCTTTCAAGAAAAACAAAAACACAGCCAGGGTAAGTCTGTGCCATGCGCTCACCCTGTATAAAGTCAACTCTGACAACTCTGTGTTTCTTAGGATTGATCCAATGACTATCTATCTATCTGCAGTAGCGGTCACTGGAAACAAGCGAGGGAAACCAACTTCAGTTGAAGCTGGAAGTTGGATGAAATAAAACTGTCCATCCATCCATTATCCTAGCCTCACCTAACGCCTTGCAGGGTTGCTGGAGCCAGTACCAGCTGTCATTGGAAGAGAACCAAGGCAGTATTTGCACCTAATACATAATGTCGATAACTAACCAAATTCTGAATCCGATTGAGGTGACATTCAGCGAGACACTGGGTGACATGTTTTCTTCATTACTAAACATATGGACACTCAGTCATCAAACAATAGAGCAACAGAAGTCACCGCACATGCTCTGACACACGTTCTGTTTTACATTGCTTCACTAGCTTAGAGATTGCCTTATGTGCTGGTTCCACAGAACTGTACTCAAAACAGTGACATGAGAGAAAGAGACAGAGGGACAGTGGACACTGCCATTAGCCTTTAAAATAAGAGTGAGAAACTGAACACCCAAAATACCGTACAACTCTAGAATTAAGGTGGTGCTGGTGGTCCGGTGAGTGCAATATATTTCCGTATCTCCAATGCAGAGACAGATACAACGTTGACAATAACTGATAATGTGCAAATGTTTGGACACACATAGAAATTAACATGTTTTTGAAAGAAATGCAGATTTTACTATATGCAACTGATCAAAAATACAGTCTAGACTCTCTTAATACTATAAATGAGTATTGTAGCTGGAAACAGCAGTTTTTTCAAAGGACTATATCCATAAATGTGCAGAGGCCTATAATCATCAAACACTAACACTGTCTTCCAGCGTTATGTTTACTAATGTGAGTTTATTCATTTAAAAGGATAATTTATCATTAGAAAACCCTTTTGCAATCATGAAGACGTGTATGTTTTCATGAAAAATATGGTACATGGTTCCAAAAATGTGAAAAACGTGTGTGTCCAAACATTTGACTGGTAGACAATACAGTAGAACAATCTGGAGTCTATGCTGTGTGAGTTGCAAGATCTGAGAGACTGATAGGGGTATTCTGAGAACCAATACAGATTTCCATTTTCAATTTGTTGAAATGGTAAAGAAACTATGAGCTACGCTCATGAGCATGCATGGTTAAGGGAAATTACAGAGACTATATTTTATATAAATCTGTGCCCCAACAGTGGTGTAGATCATTTCATAATAGTTTTCATTAAACCTAACCTTTTTCAATGGGGAGGAGCTAGTTTAGCAAATATTTGTCCATCCATCCATTGTATATACTGCTTGTTAAAGGCAGGCATACATTGTGTCATTTTGGCCTGTTTTGGTTGTGGCTCAAAGACAATAGTAATACATCGCATTGTGAGAAATGTTGTCTGTTGTTGTTGTTGTTATTGGTTGTATGATCTGCTGTTCTTTTCTCTCTTTCTCTCTTTCTTTCCACTCACCCTGACCAGTCGAGGCAGATGGCCGCCCACCTTGAGCCTGGTTCTGCTGGAGGTTTCTTCCTTTCTTAAAAAGGGAGTTTTTCCTCTCCACTGTTGCCTAGTGCTTGCTCAAGGGGGATTTGTTGGGTTTTCCTTATTATTTTGTGGTATTGTAAGGTCTTAAACCTTACATGTTAAAGTGCCTTGAGATGACTTTTGTTGTGATTTGGCGCTATATAAATAAAATTGAATTGAATTGAATTGAATTGAGAAAAGTTGAAAGATGGCCATTGCCACATTCTGGCGACCAAAAATAACCTGGGACAACATTTAGGATGACTATCGTGCAATGTGACTGCTGCTACAGTCTACATCTATTAACCAACCAACTGGAGTACCACTCAAAATGACATGATCAACGCAACATAAAATTTTATTGTGTACAACTGTAGCAACACAGATGGATCACACTGAAGACTTTTTATTGACTTGTGTCAGTGATTCAGTAAGTGTTACCATTTGATTAACACAAGTTTGTTAGATCCAGTGTTGCACAGTGTAGTCTGCAGGTGCCTTAAGGATACATTTCCCTTTCTTTCTTTCTTTCTTTCTTTGTTTTTGGTTGTTTATAGGACAGCGTCCAAGTTTTTATCAAGATGTTACTTGATGACTGGGACTTTCTCTCTTGGCATCACAACAGATCATGTATACAAGCTAAAATTCTGCATATAAATAAACAATAATGCCTTTTGAGGAAAAATAAAAAAACATCATTTCACATTCCAGGTATCACTTTGATGTTCATTTGGGTTTGGTAGCGAGCCAGGAGGGAACAGGCCAAATGACATTTTGCCAGATACAAAGAAAAACAAAGGCCAGGCATGACTTCTCAATGAACACACTATTTCATAACTGTGAAGTGTGAAGCGTTTGGCCTCAAGTATAAATTGTCCAAATGAGCACCACCTTTTTCCTGGAAGATCAGAGTTTTTGTAATGCATGCACTCCTTGTGAACAGAAATTACAATTTATCTAGCGTTAGATTAAAAAATGCTTGAAGCCATATTTGTGGTTCAGGGCTACACATTTTTTGAGGTGTAGTCCTGAACGTTGTTTAACATTCTGTTCCTCCAGTCAATATTTCTTTGATGTTGCTGCAGAAGTTATGGGAAAAAAAGGCTGATTACGCTTTTAATCTACGGTGCAAGTAGCTGCAACACACTAAGTTTGATTGATGGTCTTATATCAATTTGCTGGCTCAGGAGGAGACAAGCTCATAGCTTTCATGCTATTGAAGCTTGGCCCTTTATCACATTGACGTGTTTTTAATTACATCTCCATTACTGTGGGTTCTAACATAAAGGTTCATAAAGTACACAATGAATAATGTGAAAAAAAAGTATATGACTCCATGTATGCTGTATTTCATGTGTGATCATAAGTATAGGCTACATATGGTATCAGATAAATACATTAGATATCTGCTTTTGACGCTCTCCCTATGCATAATTTTTTGGGTTACTCTGTTAAATGCTAATAGAAACCTCTCTTTATTATGACTAGAATTAAGCTGAGAATCTGAAACAAAACAGAAATGTGAGAAGTTTTTAAAAACAAGGGCTTGGCGTGAATGCATTAAGTCCTGAAGAGAAGGTATGCTAACGATGCTCATGGATGTAATCATAGGTAATCCAAAAATCTGCAAATGTCCTGCTTATTTCTTATACTTTCATTATAAGTAATTACTGTAATGGGGCGAACAATGTCTTTGAATTTCTCTTTGGTACATATCACTGTGCTTTAAGCTCAAGAATGAACTATCCAAGTGATTCTTCACTGTAGATCTTTTGTTCGCTTGCATCAAAGCAGAAACTCCTTAAAGGTTGAAAACCAATAACTGATTAAAACGAAATCCTTCTCTTTTTCTTGCAGCCTTTATCTTTTTTATAAACAATACTGTCTTTTCATGCTTCTCTCTCTTTAAATTTCACATTGATATCCTCTTTCTCTGTTTGCCCTGCGTGTACTGTAAAATGCACAGACACTCTACCAGTCAGGCCGGATTCAGGGTGTAACTTTGCCTCGAAAATGACCTCACTCTCGGGGTTAACCAATGTCATCTAATGATCAGAGAAGCAGACCCCTAGAGTGAATTACCTCAAACATGACTTTTCCTTGACCTACTTTTTTCCTCTGTGAGGAAAGCAGAGCCGACTATTAAGGGAGGAAGTGACTCTGAATAAATAGGAGCCTATACAGTGCAGCCATTGTGCTTTGTTCACACGTTAGTGGGTGAACCATTCATGCTGTTAAACATTAACCTTTCCCCTGCCAAAACAAAAGTGGGGCAAGCACGCAGAGAGCCATGTACATGTGTGCACAGTATTCCATTAGTGCACACAAGGCTTGAACTACTATTAATACTAATCTACTATTAGTACAACCTAGAGATTCAAATTTTAAAAAATATACATGCAGCATTAATGGACACAGAAGGTCATAGAGTGATCACATGGTACAGTGGATGCAGTACATTAGCAACTTACATATGTCTTCATACATATTCACAAAGCCCATGCAGACGCATACAGTAACATGCCCAAACACACATATGCAGTCATAGATGCATTAATAAATATTCCTTCAAGCAGTGATAAACTAATGAGAATGGCTCTTTGTCCGGACCGCTGCATGTTTCTCTTAAAACAGGAGCCAGAGGAATAAAAAAATCACTTCACTTTATGATTCCCTTCAAGATCACTACATTAATATTTCATCTGTTTACATAATATTATATCATCACAGTGTCTGATCTTCCCTCAGCTTCGGACTTGTTGTCATGTTGTATGACACAGTAAACAACGACGGATTTCTTCTGTTAAACGAGGAACATTTAGGTCACAGAACTATTCAGCCCTGACAAACCAATAAATATATCTGATTGCACTTCAGATATGAGGTCAGATGAGTTATTTTTTTAAAAGGAGTAGCTATTATTTTTCCTTTCAATCATTTCTGACTAAAAGTTAAAAGGAAAAAATTAATATCAATTCCCAACTGACCTCAAAATGGTGTGGATTACCCTGCCACAGGGGACGTATTTTCTCAATAAGTTGGCCAAATTATTATTTTCACACATTATGGGCTAAAGATTGGTCTATTACACTGTTCTCCCAGCAGCCTCGTGGATCACGGATAACCATTCATGACAGCTATTTCCTGCCTTGTAATTGACAATCGAGTCACTGTGACACTAAATCCAAATTGTTTTTAATTTCAACCCTGTTACCTCCAGATCAAAAATGAATGTGCGCCTCTAAGCAACAAAGTAAAAGCAGCTTTGGTAAGGTGAGGAAACTGTACCCAACAATTCCCTTCTTTCAGTGTATGCGATTCATGTTCAATGCAATTGCTCCAACATCTGTTGCTTATTAAGATGGTGCAGTGGTTACTACAGGTGCAGTAAATTCCTGACGCTGCTTAGGATATTTATTGCTTTTGGGTTAACGGTCCATCAGGAAAAAGGGGGCTGAAACATGCCATGGGAATCTATCATACCATTAAAAAATAATTTGGCTGTGTGGGAGCCTTCTGTAGTGATTTAATCACCCTAGCATATATTCTTGTGTGTTGGGCCATAACTCACAGAAAAATATGCCTTGAGTAGGAGGATAAAGTGAAGGCAGAAAGATAGCACAAGTTGGTGATGTACCAGATGACTCACCAAACATACACTTCCTACTAATTTAATCACTGTTTTATTTATTTATGTTGAAGTATATTGCAATAAATAAACATATTTACTCACTTTAAAGGACCATTTATTTAGTAGTAGTATTCACTGTGATCTAAAGTGAGCAGCCTTTATCACTATCCTAGTGTATAGTGTATAGTTTCTGTATGCACATTGTATGTATGTTAATATTAAGTATTCATGATGTTATGTGAGTTTGAAGATTTTTTTTTTAATCCAGCACAGTTGGATTGGCAGCATGATTAAAGATGCATAGTCTTGCTTATCTCTACACATGATTGGTCCAGAGATTAGAGGCCATCTAATGGAATCTAATGGCAGAAATCACACTATGACACATGATAATGATCAATGTGTCAATCAGAAGGTGCAAATATTGTCGATCTACTGAAGTGCTATTGACCAAAACAACAAACCTTTTTTCTGTGTCACAGTGAAAAGCAACAATAGTTACATCTGTTATAATTTCAACATATGATGATAGTGATGGTGTTTATGTACTGGCTGGCTTTGAGAGAAGCTCCGTCACTGTAATCAGTCAGTTTACTGTTCTAGTGGATCTGTGGCTAGCAAGTATTATGGTCTAGACATACTTTTGCTAAGGCATTATTTATTCACATATTGGTGTTCAATATCACGCCAAGTAGGCCCTGTGTCATAAAAGCTGCAGCAGCAGACTGATGCATGCAGTGTATGCAAATACAGTTGCGTCAGGATCCTCCAGGGGGCTCACCAATACTTGCTGTACTGTAGCCCTACAGCTGCGACCAGCACTCTCAGACAAGCTGTTGCATCATAATATTTTTTCACCAACAGAAGGTAAACTATATAAGGTTACATGGTACAGTTTTCTGTAGCATAACAAGTGAGCATAAGAACTGGTATTAGTTTAAACTAAGAAACCAAAGGTCACAAGAACTGGTATCAGTTCCAGAACTAAAAAAGCAGAATCCATTGGTTTTGCAGTGTCACAGCATAATAATTCGATACTTTATCGATCCCTGTGAATAAACGTTTCATGCTGGTGGCACTATGAAGTGCTGCATCCATATATTACCTGATGCAAAGGTCTCACTTTTATCATGACCTGTGCCTGACCAGTTCACTGGTGGGCAGCAGGGACATATGTTGACACCTGCTGCAGAGGCAAAGCAAAACATCTGCAGATCATATCAGATGGCCCAACCTGATACTACCACACTCTACCAGTATGTGTGTGTGTGTTTTTTCTACAGATTTCCCACAGAAGGTCCATAGCAGCCATATGTTTACATTTGCCTAAATGAGACTAGTAATGAGGAATGATCTCCAGGGAACTCAAAGATATGTACCACATAGCATATCCAATCAAGCAGTTAATGAAACATTCTGGAAAATCAAGATGACAATTGCAATTGGTGGATGTTCACAAGCATATGGCATAGCACTTTTGTGTTATTAGACAATGGTAAAATACACAAATTGCTTAATTATTAACAGTTAAAAAAAGTAGATGATCACAATATTGTAAAATGTGACATTGTACGATATAATGTAGATGTGGTGTAAAGTCCTTCTAAAAATCTACAAATAGTTAGCTCAAAGTTATTATAAAACAAGTTGCAAACTTGTTGCAAATGTAAATAACTCTTCCATAAAAATAGCCTGTGTTGAATAACATGAGACGACCTCAAACCCATGAGAGATTGAACGCCCATAACTGCTATGAAACATATCCTTTATGCAATGCACAAAGTGTTATCTGAGAAACGATTACAAATCGTGATAACGTTTTTTTTTTTTTTTTAACCACAGCTGCAGGCTGTTAATGATAGCAAATGTAATGTAGTGTGCAAGCACATGTGAAGTTCTATGAAAACACACACCAAAAGTCTTTCAACCCCTCAGGGCTTTGGCCGTGTCCAGCTCACTGACTGAAACATGTCACCACACAACAGCTTCTCCTCAGGTTACAATGGTTCCTCACCCTTGAATGATTTCTCAGAGCCTCTAATTAGCACCCACACTTGTGTTTGGCATTGAGAAAAAGGAAGATTGAGTGTCACTCTTTTTTACTACTGCTGTCTATTTGTGTTGACCCTCAAGAATTCTGAGTCCCTGAGCCTGGATTAAGATACGTTAATCAATACCAAATTCGGTCATAAAGTGGATACTAAATACATCTAAGCTCAGATTTACTCTACTCATGCTATTAAGTGTCCTGGCAGACACAAGCAAGTATTGAACTGTAGATTTTTAACCACCAAAACTTCAAGAAAAGTGTGATACTAATAGAAAATACAGTACTGTACACAGACATCCCACTGACCTTAAGAGACAAGTTCTCTTACACTACCCTACACACATATCAAGGCCTTCAATAAAGAACAAGAAATGTATATGCAAAGATATATTTCATTTTTGTTTTACTTCTGTTACAATCATGCATGTTGAAAACCATGCCTGTAAGTCTCAGTTTCTATCATCAAATGCCAATCAAACAGTGTGCCTTCATTATTGCAGTACACCTCAGACCAACCTCAATTCCCTGTCAGCTGTCAAACTTGGAATCCATATCAAAGTTTAATATTGTTAAGTGGATGGACTGATAGTTTAGCACTTGAAGAGTAAAAGGGTCCCTGAGTTGTTTCCCACAAACACTGGGAGATGGGTTTAGCCTGCCCTCCTGGCAGGAAACCAGGCGTTGACAGATGAACCTTTTTTAAACTTCTCTCCACAGCTGTGGATGGCAGCTCCAGGCTGCTTTGTAGTCACATCTGTGAGCTGGGCAGCTGGATGTTTGGAGAAAATTACAGTTTGATCTGCGGCGAGCCAGATTGGAAGACAGCTTTGCCGTACCAGATCCAGACACTGCGATTAAAACTGATCAAAGTTACAGGTTTTGCAATGAACATAGCTGATCATAATCCACTCTGTGGCACTCTGGCTCCAAAACAGAAACACTCAAATCTCCAGTAGATAACTTTGAAGAGGTTAATAATGTTTTCAATTAATTATTTCTAAATTAATCTGGGACCTTTATCTCTGCTGGAATCTCAGTAAAGCTTAGGTTGCATATTGGATAACAGCCACAGTTACACACACTGAGTGAATTCACACATCTTCACTCCTTGACCAGTTACTTTAATTTATCTTAAATCCTGATGAAACAGGTCTCCAGACCTCCCAGTGCTTAGTGTATTACATCAACAAATGCATTAATACCCATATAAACAAAAGACAATAAATTAAAATAAAACACAGGAAAAAGAAAAACAAACAAATCAAACGCCAAACATAACCTCTGAACAGCCCTTTAAGAAGCTTTGTGCCAAGCAAACCTGAGTAAAGCCTTGAAAGTTCTGATGAGATTTCCAGCTGTGGGAAATTGAATGATTAATCAAACAACAAGACAAGTAAAACAACACATTAATTGTGTGAGTTTAAGAATAAAACTCTCTGGTCCGCAGGCCCTGCTTCCACATACAGATTGATTTCTTTAAGTGGGTTACCCTGGATCTCTAATTACTGCCACCACACCAAGGCTTTGCAACCTTTTGGTCCAGCTGTATAAAGAAAAGGAGCTGCAGTGCAGAACCAATGGTAATGAAAGTATATTTCTTTCAACCTCTATTTACCAAGGGAGGGTTTACTGAGCACAACTGCTCATTTCCTATAACATCCTGCTCTCACTCACACAGTTACGGGTCTGTTGCTAACCACTACAGAAAAAGCTGAGGAGCGTGTCTAATTCAGTGATCCAAAATTCTCATAGGATTCAAACTGATGACTCCATGATCAAAAGCTTATCTCCCAAACAGTTCAGCTAACACCACCCATACATCCAGTCCATGGCTTTGTACCATCGATGCATGTACTCAAATCTCCAGGCAAAATATCTGCACATAAGTCCCGGCATAAGAACTTCCAAAAGGCTGGCTTTGCTAAACCAAGCAAGTTTGTACCTGGATGTTCAGAGATGACACAAGCAACAATTTGAGGATTAGAAAATTGATGTTTCTGAGGGAAATCGTAGGTGACGGCAGTGACTTAGTGTCTCCAGGTTAATTCCCATAAGAAGGGAATACGGTTATTGTATGATTGCAATGTTGCTCACATCCATCCATCCATTCTTACTCATGTCCTCTCAGGATCTGAAGAATTCATTGAAAAAAGTTGAAGCAGGAGAAATTATCGGCTGGTTACACAGCATAGCAGTCAGGATGTCCTAGAGACATGGTGTGAAACTTTTAAAGTTATGGATTTATTAGGCTGGAATACTGTTAAAATCGCATGGTTATGTCCGGTCAGCGCAGTATGGTCGCTGTGTTTTCTGTGTTCTGTGTGCTTGTCTGCAACCCCACGTGTGGTCTCGCTGCATACAATCGGCACAGTTTTTCAGCATTAAAATGTACCTTCCAAATTCTGTCAGTGACTGCCAGTTGGGGTAAACTATGACTACTTTAATGATAAAAAGCAAAGCTAGGTGGTAACCAAATATGATAGCAATCAGGTTGCTGTCTACACCCCTTGAAACTGTTAATTCAGTGACCTTTTGTTCCTCACATCAGTTGGACATTACACGTGTGTGTATTGCATTCAGATTATTGAGGCAAACAACACTGATTCTTATTTGGAACATTGTAATTGAAAGACGATTATGAATTATTCACATCTTGCAAACTCGGTGCTATGTTATTT
>OMLM01021212.1:11228-42170 GCA_900302695.1 Helostoma temminkii | reverse complement strand
GTGCTATGTTATTTAGGTTGCTGCTTATTTGCTGCATATCAAACTGTTAGTCTCTTATTGCACAGGGTGAAATCTAATGTCTATTTATGCACATAAATTGGCAGGATTCTCTGTTTGACCTTCAATCACTTTTGCATATACAAACACACTTCCCATGACGAATTTCTGTGATGTTACCAAACTTAGTGGGTCTCATTTTTATGTGCTTGTTTGGGGAATGATTTGATAAATGACAAATAAATTGAAATACAAACCACTTAGTACCCAGTTTGCATTTTAATAGTCTATACAGGTCATTAAGTGTATGAATGTCCAGCGTTTGAAAAATAGCCTCCCAGCACTGCTCTCTGACTCTGTCTGACTGCTCATAAAAAAGCCTCTCAATCATCTGTGTCCATTTGCCACTAAACACAACCCTGTGGCTTGATGCAGTCCTTTTCACAGGGACATAAACAAAAAATGGAAGTACACAGCTGAGCACTAAAAGCCTTATTTCATCTTTGGAAACAATAAATATTCATGAAACAGCTTTAAGGAACAATAGCTGTTTAATTACCTCCTTAGATAAATGGTTACAAAACAGATGACTTTTTTTCTCCAGTTTTTGTAGAAAGTGGTCATGTACATCTTTGTAAATGCTTCTTAAACTAAAACTTAACAATTCATTTCCTCAAAAAAGCAATGACTGACTATGACGTAAGCAGCCACTAGCTTTAGCATGGATATGAGATTTCTAACCAGTCATGAGTACATTGCTGATTAGCCAACTGTTGGGTAAATTATCTGGAAAATGTATCTATATTGGACTATTAAAAGTAATATGCATCACGTGAATGATGATTGGTTGAATTACTAGAAAGTTTGACCAGCTCTCTTGTGAACGATTTGATAGTTCAATTCTCCTAAATACATGTTATTAATAGATGTAGCTGTATATTTTACAAAACTGTCTCAAAGAGACACTGTGATATAAAACAGAACATTGCTCTAAATGAGGTTTTACAGAGGAAGATACAAGGAGGATACCAGGAAGCCATTTGGTTTGATTATCGAGCCTCTGGTCATTTGTGCAGTGACCATTCTAGTAAAGTTTAATCAAACCAAATGGCTGTATCCTCAGGTAATTATTTCATAACTAATCAGTGCCTATTACTTTTATGTCTTCTCTGGTCGTTATTAGTGCATATAGCTTCTGATTTTATTTTTTTTTTTATGTAATATTTGGTAAAAAGTGATCATCAGCAAAATGAAATGTGTCAATTATAAGCCTTTGTGAAGATGACTCACAAGGGCTTTTTTATGTACCCAGTAACAATTCCTATGAATTATTTCTATTATGCAGTGATCTCCAGTGTATCGTTTATTTTTTGAGTCATTTCGTTTTAAAACGTTCTCTTCATTTTGAAAGGTCAGTTTATGTCTTATTGTCCTCAGTGCTCTTATTAGATTTTATGGGAAATGTATGAGATAATGTCAGCTGAATTGTTCTCATTTGTTTAGGTAAGTAAAATTTTTTTTAAGAGCAGCATGATGAATTGACTCTGTTAGAAATACACTGTACTACCAACAACAGAGTGGTCAAAAAAGTCTAACGTGCATGCAAGCAAATAATCTGTGAAAATTCTCACCCACAAGGGTTAAATGTTGCAAACCTTGCCAAACAAGGCAAAAACAAGGCAACTTAGTCACCCACTTTAAAACTTTAAAGGCCTGTCAACAGGTGTGAAGGGAGACAAACTGCTGAACAAACTTTGCCTGTCAAGGAAATGAAAGATAGATTTTGACAAACGAAGTTGTGCATAAAAGATCTGCCTTGTCAATGGCATCTCATTAGGTTGTGTGGTTCCGGGCCATTTTAATGCTGTCATCTGTAAAAACCCTAATTAGAGGCAGCTGAACAGATGTAAAATGTTGAAGGGAAAGGAAAAGGAAAAGGAAGAGAGGGCTTAACACCTTTTCTGCAAACTGGTTGATAACCTGTCTTACTCTTCTTAGAGTCTTTCGCTTAGCCTTGTTCATTCAGAAGACCCCTTTCATGATTGCCTAATAATCTTCTCAGTGACAAAGTCATATGTAAGTTGCGGAAAGATATGAAAAGCAAAATGTTGAAGGAGTCATATTATGAGTTTTGTGTTTTGATGTTACATATATGCTTTTTTGAAGCTTGAGGTGAACGTATTTTTTCATACTGGCTGGTAGTGAAACTCCCCTGTTTCAATCTGGCCAATACATTTCATTTTCTAGAGTTTTTTTTTCAAAATGCTACGCACCTTGACGTCAAGCTGGATGGAGTCCATGACTGACTATCTGTTTTGGACTCTTACACATACAGCGTCATTAGCATTAGCTGCTCCGGGGATACACTCTCCTCTGCACGGGTACCCCAACCACCATCTGCTAAGCCCGGCTAACACTAACACACTATCACCAACATTAGCCAGCAATTAGCATTGAGAAAAAAATGTTTTTCGGTTGTGAAGGAAAATTTACTTTGCTTACTCTTACCATAGATGGAATCACAAAAATACAGTAGATGCAGTTAGAGGTCAGAAATAGACTTCAAGCAATGTTTCTTATCTGTTCATAACATTTCTCCAGAGCAGGTAATGCTAGGGGGACTGTTTTACAACTAGCTAGTTAGCCACTTGCTATGCTAACTAACATGCTAACTTTAGTAGTGGAAGGCCACTGGTGTTTAGTCTCTGCAGCTGACTCAGAAGAGAGTGGGGTGGGGAAATAGTTCAAATGAGCTGTTTCACTCTTAAGTCCAGGGGAGCTGTTGCACACAGACACACAATAACATGTATTTGCACTTTTATTTTTTTACTTGGAAATAATATAATCTTGTATCAAAGGAAGCCCAGAATAAAACAGAAACATTATATAACTTCAAAGGGCTGTTTTGTAAAAGAACTTGCATATCTCTCTGCTTTATTGACTTAATGTGAGCATGTTGACACTGCACTTCAACAGCGTTAAGCAAACCCCTGCACATGGTATTCTCAGTTTATTCCCTTACACATTTTTTTTACAGCAGCAGTTGTTTTTTGTGTATCTTATGCTCACCTTAATGGAGTAGAGCCATAATTAAGATGCTTTTCTTGCTGCAACAAGTCAAAATGTCTTCTCTTAGAAATGCTATCCAAACCCTCCAGGATTAAGACTCTCTATTTATTAGTTGTTTCTGAACAGTATAGTCAAAATCTACCTCACTGTAGTATGCACAAAACGTCCTTCTGCACCATTACATATTGCTATGACATGTTATGTTTGCGGTGGACTAAAGAAAACAACAACAAAAACAACAGTCAATAGGCTTATATCTCATTACCTAATGCATTAAGCTTGTTTGACATCCTCAGACTACACCGTTTACTCTCTAAGAGCAATTCCAGATCTTTTTCTGCTTGCCTGTATTTTCACTACTTGACTGAATTCGTCATATGTTTGTTTCCAAACACCTCTGCCCCAACTACCTAACCACAACCAGAATCGGTTTCAATTGTAATAATTAACTATAATTGGTTTACATGGCAACATTTGCACAGAATCAGCTACTTAGTACACTACTATACTCTACTACCATAGTACACAGTGATACACAGTGCAAGGACTTGTAGAAAGGGTGTTGCTTCTTCTGCAGTGAACTAGATGTCCAAGTAACAAGAGAATCAAATGTGCAAAATAAACGGGCACCTCTAAATGTTTTACTGGAATAGTCTGCATGTTTCAGCACAGGGCTTCTGAATGAATAAAGTGCACTCTTCCAGTAAGTCACTCAGTGTTGCCAAGATATTTTTTACATTGTACAAGGACAATGGCTCCTCGCTTTGTGACAAAGTTACAGATTACACACTGTATCATATTCATCACAAGTTTATTCAGTGAACAACACTGAATTGAATAGAAACGGGAAAAGGAAACTGTCAGGACATTAAATACACAATTTGTTATTTTAAAAAATGAAGGGCATTAAACTCTATAACTTTATTAGCCTTGGTATCCGCTGGGTTTTATTGAGTGTTATAGTGTAGGAAGCTGTAGATGCAAGACAAAACACTTTTTCAGTACAGTCCTGCATTATCAGCAAGGTGCTTTGACTAAGAGGTCATTTCATTCTTACTTTATTAAATGGAGATTACTGCAGATCTGGTTCAGTGCGAAGACAGCTATACACAAACAAGGACACATATGCACACACATGGACACACAGACAGTTGTTGAAACCATTCCGGTCACTCATAAGACCTAATAGCTAATGTGCATTTCCATTTGGGCTGTAGAAATGGATACCCCTCCCAAGGGGATCTAAGTGGCAGAGTATATCCAGTCTGCACCAAAACCTATTTGTGCTTTGGAAAAAGCCATACATTCTCAAAATAGTATGTGTGATTGGGTCACTCTCTGTATGCCACTGGCATAGCATCGTATATCACATCTCACCATGCACTAGGTGACATAAACCAGACGGCATGGCACGACACTGCACAGATGATTACTGGGACAGGTGTGTTTTTTATTTCCTCCCCAAATGCATCAGACCTGGTATATTTCAAATCTCCATTTAGTAGCCTCTGGTTCTGTTCTCACTCTCCTCTGATGGCACATAAAGAAGACACAGTGATGATTTCATTTCCATGGGCATGTATCACCTGTGTATTGAAAGGATTTTAAGTAATGGGAAGTGAAAGAAAGAGAAATGTCTCCATAAAAACCTTTAAGCAATACACATTTGAGTAATGTTGGAAGTTTTGGGATGTGCTGCATGCCACTTTTGCAATTAATGGCGAAAAAAGGCAATTCTTGATTCACAGATCAGATCAGATCTAGCAAGCTGAGAAAAAACAATGCTTGAGTAGTATCTCTGACCTACTTTGATATTAAGTCCACATGGTTTTTCATCCTTCATCCTCTTGGATAAAGTTAAAAAACAAACCAGACCCAGACAAAGTAAAAATCAGACAAGCAATGTAATTGCACAAAAACAATATTTGGCAATATATACGTTGAGGAATAAGCGAGCATGACAAGTGTGTGACCATCTACACTACCCTGTAAATCCTTTGTGTGTTAAGATCAGACTGAGCACATTTACCCTTTAGTAGCTGTATAGAATACAATAATTGTGGTTTTATTTTCATTTTACTGCTGAAATTTAAGATTCATACCATATCTGGACAGTGTACTGTGTATTCTAACTGTGTGAGGCTGCCCATGCATCACTAACTCTCATTGCTTTCTAAAATTAGCATGCTTGATGGTGCTTGATAACCATGAAATGTCTCGGCGCTGCATTGGTTCAATTTAGTATCTCAGTTTTACACAAGAGGAAGCCTTCATATTTCATAATCTCCCTTTCTCTCGAAGAGAAACCAGTGGAGTTTGTTTGTACCTAAGTGCTGTGCCTGCACATTACAGCCTCTTAGGCAGTGTAAATTGTCTACAATGTTTCTGTGAAATTATGGTACAAAAATAAATACAAGATAACAAGTTCTTTTATTTCAGGAATATGGCCCAGAGGAAACACATTCACAGGAATTTAGGTCACTTCATGGTTGTTTCAATAAATTCATGGTGGATCATGAGAGATTTTGTAAATAAGTTGAGTTTCTGAGGTGTAATTCATCTACTGTGATGTTAAAACTTACATGGTAGACAAAAATCGAATGATATGCACACAGTAATGTGATTAATTATAGGTTTTGTTTCATGTAGCACCTGCCATAGAGCATTCAGGTCAGTTATTAAATATTAATATTTTTTAAATAAGTAAGTTTTAATAAGACAGTTAAAATGACTTACTACTCAATACTCATGAATCAGTTCCTAATTTGTTTCTTACATGTTTCTTTGGTAAGTATTTAGCATTAAGCGTATACATAGAGTGACAAATTATTTTAAAATGCTAACAAACTCATATTTTTTCATAAAAACCCGTATATAACCAGATTCTCACTCACTTGATTCAGGTCAATCTCCCTGTCAGTCAACTGCAGAGTGATGCCCACAAAGCCCAGTGAATTGATGAGTAGAGTCATTACAGGACACTTTGAATACCTCTCTGATAGAAGGTGATGACATCTGCCAAGCTATGCAGACATGCCCTCCAGAGACAGTAACCAAGGTCAAGTCATCTTGCTGCCAAGATTTTAAGTCCAGCTGGAATTCCAATTAGTATAAGATAACCAGCGCTCTCAGGACAAATGTGGACTGTATAAAAGTGCTACCATACTGGCATAGTTTCAAAACCTTGCAGCCTCTGGTTGATCAAAAATACTTTATCAATGGAAGCTTCTGTTTGAGAAGAAATCAGTTTTGTAGCAACAAGAATGACAGTCATTCCTGCAAGCACTTACAGTAGATCAAACAAGCCTTCAATGCTCCTGCCACAAACTGAAGGGAAAGAGATAAATGTATTTTCTTGTCATGACATGCTTAGTTTTTAGTGCAAAATGCACATAGATTACTATTGTGTAACTCAAATTCTGACAATTATAAAAACGTTTATAAAAGTAGGGCTTTTGAGGGATATGTTGGCTGGATTTCAACTTTTTAATAGAAATTGCGTTATTTTTGTATTTGAAGTTACGTTTTATGATCCTTAATTCCTTCAGAACTGCTAAAAACACTACTCACCTTCCTTTGTGGACGTGTTTTGACCCACATCATCAGTAGTAGGTCAAGACCTTAAAAACAGGGATCTGAGGAAACGATACTGCCTCAGTGAATGACAGGTATTTGCTGTAACAAGTAATCTGGACTTCAGGCAGACATACCCCACCCTTCACCTTTAGGCTGCACTAGGCAGACACTTCACTCTGTTTTTTCAGTGCCAGTGTTAGCATAGGGACTTTTTACAGTTTTTTTTATTTGGAGTTCAAATTTTTTTGTCTCAGAAGCAAGCACTTGACTCACATTTTTTGACACTCAGTTTTTCTTTCTTTGTTTTATTCAGACTCTTTTATGTGAAACTGTTTGCTCTGCCAGCTGTTCAGACTGCTGCTGCTTGAGTCATTGAGCAGTTCAAATTGCAGTTTGTTTTTTATTTACTTATTTATTTATTTATTGCTGATAAGGGAAAAGACAGGATATTAACGTTATCTGTATTTATTTTGATTGTGAGGAAAAACGTATAAATCTTTACACCTCCCAATGACTGTCCGTTTACAGAACAATTATTTCCAATGAAATATTTACAAACCCCAAATGTTGTTAAACGATATTACCAGAATAATGGTGGATTGAAGCCAACGACAATGCTTATGTTCAAGCTGGTAAGATTTCTGCAAGTACAACAGCAGAAGTAGGCAGGACAAAGAAACCATTACAGAAGTTGGACTGATAAGAAATAGGATGAAGAAAAACGCAGTGCTACATCAAAGCTGTTATTTGAAGACATTATTTGTCTGGACAATGTTTGCTGGGCATGAATGCATTTCCTCACCAACACCCTGATTTCTATTCACACAGTTTTAGACACATCTGGGAATTGCAAGCACACCCACTGAATATCTGATACAGGCCTCTCAGTAGCCTGGGGTGCTTGAGGGCACCTCAGTTGAAGCTACTGACATAAAGGTTTGCCTCATTTTACAATTTCAAACAACTGATTTTTTTCTAAACTTATCAAACTTTTAGAGTTCAGTTTTCAGTTTCAATTGAATGTCCTATTACCGTAGCAACCCCTAGCAACCACTGGCACAAGTTTAAAGCAGTTTATTCATAGATTAAAAACAAACAAGCAATAGCAGTGTAATGCTAATATGTTGCTAATACTGATGTTGGGCAGTAACACATCCACATCACAATTTGTAATGCACTTCACATTTTGTTACTTTGACATTTTGGGGGTCAGTTTGCTCGTTGCCTTACCGGGACTCTGGCGGAAGATTGATTGTTTGGTCTCTCTAAGCTGAGTGACAGATCCAGCATCATGAAAGAGCCCCAGAGGGCCCTACTCACGATCCATAGATTTGACCATGCCAGAAAGAATCAACTTTTTGTTTAGATTTTTTAAAATAATATTATGATCATTTATTGTTTATTACAAACTTTGGGCTCCTATTTTTGTTGCAAACATCATAACAGTTCTGTAGATTTTAATATAATGGCAAATAGCATTTATGTTATTGCAAAGCTAGCAACCTCACTTTGAATAAATACAGTTAGCACTGTGCCACCTCCTGCCAATGACTGGTACCAAAACAGTGTGTGCATCAAACATTACCTGATCTAACATTAAGTAAAAGGCTGGAAATACAGTATGTCTTACAAAAAGACAAGAGAGGGCTCTTTTAAGGAGAATATGCTGTTGCAAGTTCATTGTCTTATGCAGCACTGTTCAAGGTGCTGACATGCCGTACTAAGCCACAATTAATTTATTTTATTTTATTTATTACAAGGACATTGCACATTAATCAATATTGCTGTAAATGTGCTAGAGTTAGCCAAGAGGCTAACTTTCAGCTGCTGTCCCGTGGCCAGATGTAAAACAGGATCAGCATTAAAACACCAAAACACAGAAACATAACACACAGCTTTATAATTTATAAAGCAACTTGTGTCATTTTGTAAATAAAATACTAACTTAATGGACTTTAGAGCCACACACACACTGACCAGTCGGTAGACTGGTCTCTATTGCAGTATTATGTGTGTATTTGCCAACATTTGTTAATGTTAATATTGGGATTGTAATTCTGATATTATGCCACCGGGGAGAGCATCCATCAAAGTGAACGTTAGTTGCTAATGCAGTTACAAAAAATGTAAGATATAATATAAACTGGAGTTTTGTAGACAAAAGTCCCTTTAAGAGATGCACTCCTTTCCATTAGCATCTGAACAGATCAGCTTCATGTCTGAATGAGCACCTCGACTTTAAAGTTGATCTTAAGTTCTCAGTGAAAGAGCCCTTATACATCCGCCTGCTCACCAATCAGAAATAAAGAATATAATCCTTTGGGATTTGAGCCCTAAAAATTAACCCACAAAAGTTGCTATTGCTAAATAAAAACAGTACATTATTTGCTAACATGTTTGTATTGATTTATAAAGTAATAATAATCCGACATTTACACTTGTTGTGCTGCCCCCAAGTGGTCAAAAACATATTACAGCAGGATGAGGAGCATGCTTATCCACTTCTTGGACACCAAGGCATTACAGTTTTTTTTTTCTTTTTTTCTTTTTAACTTCCTTGGTTATTATTGACTAAGACATTGTCTGTGACCAAAAACAGAGCAATCCCTCTTCAGCAGAACTTCAACCTGTGACCCAGATCCCATGAAAACTCCCAGCGGTGGGGGAGACGGAGGAGACGCTGCCCAAAATGACAAACAGCAGGCAGGCGGTGGCATGCTTTGCTTGCCAAATACAGCACTCCATGTTCAAATAGTGCTGAGAGGGAAAACATAGACACTCTTATCCAGGATCTCTCACTGTGGAGTGTTCTGTTGAGGGGAAAAACCTCCACCACCAGGAGACATAGACCTGCCTGTATTCAGTGGTCGAGTGTTTCTTATGTTGCTATCGTGGAAAACTGCAGATTTATGGATTTTCCTCTTCTTACATATGTAGTAAACTTAATGTGGAAATGGAAAATTATGTGTTTAGTGATATTCAGGATGGTTGGAATTGGAAATCCATTGTTCAAATTGAAAACTACATTGTCTTAAATAAGGAAAAATCTCCATCCTGACAAACATCTTCTTACTGTAGATATGTGGGTTTCATCTGACAGTAATAATATACTGAGTGTAATTGTTTCCACCGAGCTCTCCATCCTGTTTGAAGGTTTTAATTTATTTAGGCATACCGTCTGCTTTTGCACTGCCCACTACAATGATTAACTGCATGGTGCTGCATTTGTTCATTCAAGCATATGCATCAAAGTACAGCTTCTTCTAAGTGGAAACAAGACTTCCCAGAGAAGCAAGCTCAGGAAACGTCTGACCTGTATTAAAGAATAAATGGAGATTCCAAGAGAGGCTAGGTTTTTTTAACTGCTTTATGAGCGGGGTCATAATTTAAAATTAAAAAAACACGCTTCCATAGTTAAGCACCAAGGTAAGCACTTAAAGTGACATAGTGGAATATTGAATGCCAGCTGGCCACACTTGTAGCTGCCAGTACAAGCGGTTTAAACATCACTGTTGGTCTAGTCAAGAGGGATTTGGTAACAATTGACTGAGAAAATATATTGTTAGTAAACCTGGTTTAGAAGACAATAAGAAATTTCCTTCTGGGTTTAATAAAGTTCTTTCACACAATTTTGAAGTTGGAGCTGGAGGGACTACTTTTTATCACAGTAAATTCCCATTTAAGAATGAAATTTTGTTTCTTCAATTTGATATTGTGGATGGTATTTGCAAGGGCAATAACAAATTCAGAATATTGCGGGTTTCTTTCAATCACCTTTGCATATTGTGATAGTTCTTACCAAAATACTACTTAGGTTATAGTAGTCTATAGTGCTAGTTCATCTTCATTTGTTCAAATAGGACAATGCCATGGTTAAAAAAAGCCAACAAAATTGTTTGCTTGACATTATATATAAAAAATAAGTGACTTTTACTTGTGGAAATCACAAGCGACTAACGTAGCTTGTCCTACTTTAATAATGTACTATTAGGATTTGCTCTTAATCATATGCTCTCGGACTAGGTGGAAGATGTACAGTTCACATTACACCTGAAACAGTCATAATGCGTAATAAGGCCACCCACTTTCTTTCCTGTTTTTAAATCCCCACCTCAAACTGCTTATTTGTCTGCATTACAATCTAATGAATGCACAATGTGCCTCTGTATCTTCAGTCCTCTATATATGTATACATGGAAAACTGCACATGTTTACTCATGGGCATGTGACCCTAATAACCCTGGTCCTCTCCCTAATCTCGTAATCTTTGGCGGAACAGTAGCCTCTGTGATCACTGGCAGGTTTAGAGTGTAGCTTACCTTCCTCCACTGGCGCTCGGGGGGATATACGGGAATATCTACAGGTAATACAGATCTCCTACAAATATCTGCAGCCGGATTTTTTTAATAAGAAATGGGACTGTGCTTATGGGTGGGCAAGGTAGGGATAAAAACATGGCATTGTATGAGAAAGTGAAGCCAAACCACTTAACTCAGAGAA
Organism: Helostoma temminkii; assembly: GCA_900302695.1. Lineage (NCBI taxonomy): Eukaryota > Metazoa > Chordata > Actinopteri > Anabantiformes > Helostomatidae > Helostoma > Helostoma temminkii. The sequence goes on along the minus strand of OMLM01021212.1, from coordinate 31,028 downwards.
CTGATATGAAGAGGCACCCACTGAGATGACCTGTGTGATTGGGAAGCTGTGCTACATCTTCAGCTGTAAGTGTGGTGTTATTTAACTTTGATATGCCAGCAAATAACAGCCTGATGGAAAGTGCATTATAAAGACAAACAAAGGCCATCTGAGTGTAAAGAAACAAGCTTATATATGCTGTTAGTTAATAAGCTACAAAGCAATGTAGCTTTACTGTGATACGCCTGAGCCTGTTACCTCAGATAGAAAAACAGAACTGATTGAACTTGCTCTAAAAATGCCACTCTATTTAATGTACAGATTGTAAATGCTGTTGAGCAAACTGCAATCCTATGTCTTATAAAATAAAAACCCTGTTTTGAGAGAAGTTGGGACTTTAACTAAAATCTGATCTGTTTTGTTCGTTTGCTCGAATTCTTCATTTCACAAAATTCCAAAGATCTTTTTTTATAAAAAATATAAGGAAATTTAAAGCTTTGAATGACTCAACAAAAGGGCTGAAACCACTGCTGAATGTGTGTAACTTTTAAACCCTCAAGTGGCATTGCGTAAAGAACCAGTATTGCCAAATGAGTTCAGGGGTACTTTGGAAAACTGTTGTCACTTAACTTACTTCGCAGTGGCATCCAGGAATGCAGCCTGAAACTCTATTACACTAGGCGGAAGCCATACATCACTTCTGTGCAGAAACACTGCCGAGTTCTCTGGACTAAGCTTTATGTGAGATGGATGCAAACACTATGGAAAGATGTTCTCTGCTCAGATAGGTCTTCAGGAAACATCAATGCTGGGTTCTCCATGCCAAAAATGAAAAAAAAAGGCCATCCAGATCTTTATCAGTGAAAAGGCCAGCCTATGTGCAGGTATGGGGGGCATCAGAACCATGGCATGGATGACTTGTATATAAGGGTGAAGGTACCATCGGTATGAAAGCCCATATTGGAATTTAAGACATGCTGCCATGCTGTGCTCTTGGACAGCAGGACAGTGGTACTCTGGTGGAAGTAGTGGCTTCATGCTATAACAAAGTGGCTTCATAGTCACAGAGTGTATGTGCTTGACTGACCTGACCTGCAGATCAGTTTGCTATTGTAAATGTATGCTACATCATACTACATCATGGTCATAGACTGTTTAGCAACTAAGTTCTTGTATCCTGCAAGAACGGATAAATATTCCACTTGCAAAACTGCAAATATGCATATCCTTAGTTTAAGCTTACGAAACTCTGGGTCTTTAACATGGGGGTCTGTGTCCTACATCCTACATCACACATGAGGTGTGTGTGGTTTGGGTTAAATATTGAAGCAGACTTTTTCAATATTTAACTCAGATACAACTAAGTGCTTTGAGGTACCTGAACAAAACCAAACAGTTGTTAATCAGCTCTAGTTTCGAGGAGCAAATATTGTAAGTATAATAAATATAAAATGTTGGCATGAGACATGTCCAGGGTGTTTTCTGCCTTTCACCCACTGACAGCTATAATCCAGCCGTAAGGATAGTGGACGGATGGATGTTTACATGTTCATGGATACACTCAATATAAATGTTTTATACTGTAGTTATGTTGATATTAAATGTAGGTGTCATTGCATATCTTGCAAAACCTTTGCCATGTATTTAGTTGTATGTATTAATATTTTCCAGGTATATATGGAGACTTTTGGGTCTTTTGCCAATCTTTCATACAATATACAGTAAATAAGGTCATTGATGACACAACACTCTCTATGACAGAAAGACTTTTCCTCACCATAAAAGAATAGCTTGTTCGGTCTTCAACCACGCCTACTAGTACCTGGTTTTACAAGGTAGCCCATCTGGCTGCATCTGTCTATGTCTGCCTATTCCCCCATTCATCCTCTTACCACATCCCTCCTTCAACCATTCCTGCTCTTGTCCAGTCATTAATTCCTACCCTTTACCCTTGTGTCCCTTGTCTCTTCTACAGACATGTCTGTGGTCCATTATTGGATCAAGTGGAAAATCCAATCCCTGAGACAAAACCCCCACACTGAATCTCTTTCTCCCCAGGCATGAAGCCATCCCAGACTGGCCCGAAGGAAGATTTCAATGTCCATGTCACTCCCATCAACATACAATACCTTCTACCTTCATTAAACTCTTAAACTCACATTGTTGTGGTGGGGTTCTCGCTAGTGAACCACATAGTGTACGAGACATTGTGGTGAAAGAATGCATGCTTTTTCCTTGAACCCTATCTGAAGCCACATAATGTATTTTTGTAGTGCAACTGCAGATGTCATTTTTTAATGTTTTTTTCTCAGTAGCCATGAAACCTTATAGCCATGTGGCGAACACATGAAAATGACGTGCAATCCATGTTATTGTAACAAAATCCTCAGTGGTGGAGGAAGGAAATGTTCACATTATTTATGACCACAACACACAAAATTTACATTTCAGACTTCATGCCAATTCTGTTCGCCTGCTTGAGCTATTTTTATTCTTTTTACAAATCTTTCATTATGACAGATGGTTACTCTGCACAGCATTCACTCTCAATATGAGACTGCCCTGTCTGATATGTTATGGAGTCATCAGCAGCCACTTGCCAAGTTTAATATGACTGGGGACCTTAACTCTCTAGGCAACTACTACTAAACATGCCAGACGTGTCTGGCTTCCTGCTCCCTCGGATCGATATCAAATCGTCTCACAGAACATCAACCATCAAGCGCGCCAGAACGGTGAGCACTCAGACACTCCAGTCAAAGGCTACAGACAGCTTGGCCAGCTTTGGCTTCAGCCAACATGTGACTGTTGTTTTAAAGAGCTCTTTGACTGTTTAACATCTCTCCCCAACACTTCCCCCCTCCTGCAGCCCCTTCATCCCTCTCCCTGCCCTCTCTCCTGCCTGTTGTTTTCCTTTCTCAGCTGCCTGATTAAACCTGGAGACCCCAGCGGGAGGCTCTGATTTCCCAGCCCTGACTGTTACTGTAGTGAAGTTTGCACTGCATGTCCTCACACAAGCCCAGTCAAACCCACTGGCTTTAGAAGACTGAGTAATGAATGAAGTTTGACTGGTGCAACATCCACAGGCATGTTGGTACTTTGAACTGCACTGTCAATCTCTGTCAACATATTGGTCGCAACACATTAAATGCTTTTCTGAACCTAACTGTTAAAAAACAATTTTGGTCAGCTTTTACTCTGCTATTAGCTACACTCAATTCTTGACTATTTAATAATCTCACATTTTACTGCTCCTGCCATAAAGGCCAATTAGCACAGGACTAGTTAAATGCCAAAGATGAAGTATGTTAAGCAAAACTGTTTTTGTGTATATTCTACATGGTATCATCCTTAACTTCTAAATCTACATGCAATAAACAACCAGTGCACATTGAAAGCTCCAGCCAAGATGAGAGAAAGCAGTCGACCTAAGTAAATGTATTAGCATCAAATAAAAATACATGATTTTATTGAGGTAGGTCTGTATGTTTCCCACCACGTGTGCCCACACACTGCTACAACAACATGGAACTTAATTGCCAAATTGGCCATGATTGCAAGAAATCACTGGAGGGTAATTATTTACTTAACCAACCAAAGGCAGAGGCACCATTAACTTTACCATAACCTGGATGTGACATTAAACATTGACAACTGTGGCTGTCTGAATTTGATAATGTAGCATAGTGCAGTTCAGAGGGTAAGCAAATTACATCGCCTGGAGTTACTACTGCTGTATGAATGAAGCCTTTTTTATGATCACAGGGAAACATTCTCCCTGGGGATCTGGAATTTCAGAGGGTTTCCCCCCTTAAACATACAAGGGTACACTTTAAAGGTAAAAGGTAATTTTGCACTTCCTACCCTGGATAATGGTGTTTGAACTGAATGAAACGTTCTCATTCACATAAATTCAATCAAGATGTGCATTTTTTAAAGAACGGCTTTGTGAATAAGGAGTTTGTGTTGCGGGTGAGAAATGTCATCAGTATATAAATGAAGAATGAATTAAACAAGAAGCACTAGAAACTCACCGTTTTGCTCCTTTACACTTGGAAGGTGAAATTTGCCGACTTGACTTGATTCAGCTTCAGAGCCATATTGTTGGAGAAGCGATGAAAGAAGGAATAATAATGGAAGGATCATTTGGATGAGTTGTAGATGGCGTTCACGAAAGGCTTCAGACGGGATGGTTTGTATCACCACACACATGCGTCGTTTACAAGGCACAAGTGCTGTTTGGGGCACATTTGGAGAGGATAAACGCTGAGTAGAATCCACATAATCTTAATCATTAGTCCTTCTGTAGAAAGTGGGATTTTAAGTCCCTAAATCAGGACAAATCCTCTCCAGAGTTTCTAAACCCGCTGCTGCTGCGCAACGCAAGCGCGCACCTGTTGGTCCTGGAGACTTTCGGAAACTGAGTTGGACTAAGTTTAGTTTCAAGTAAATATAATCCTGGAATTAGTTGTAAAAGCGTCCTTGTGCACGCATATCATCTATGGCGGTCTAGCATTTGGTTAAAGCGCGTGTCCACGGTGCGTTCCTGACTTGGTCTGTATAAATCCCTGCAGATCTTTACGCATTACAGCAAAAGTTCACACATAGAAACAACCATAGAGTCCAGCAACCTGATACAGTCTGTACTCAGAGACCATTCGTAACACCGAGACGAGTTCTGTTGTCTGGCGACGTTTTGAGTCATAACTTGGTGGAGACTGAGATAAAATATCGCTGCGCTGCCGGGGTTGGGTTTTTGGAGACTGCTAACTGACGGCACAACAGGTGCTATACATAAAGTACAACTTCCCAGTCGAGGAAACTCCCCAGGATGTTAACCATTCCGCTGCTGCCTGGACCAGCGAAGTGCTTCACCCACTTTGAGTTACTATTTGTTAGATACCACTTAATGCCTTTTCTCCTCTCAGTCGTGTTTATAGAAGGAAATACACAGTAAAGCAACTCGGTGTGTTGTGAAGAAGGTATTCTTGATACATGGTAATGTACTGATTTCAATTCTGAAGGAACTGAAGGAGATTTCTTCCACGTGATGCAAAAACAACCTTTGACACGCAAACATCTTATTAAATGATTCAACTTTGACACGTTTGAAGTTTTCATTCTGCTTTTTCGTTCCTCAGAACATCATTGCGCAAATGCTGAAACCAGTAAAATTGGAAGGGAAGGAAGAAATATGTCAATCTAGTGGTTAAGTTTGTCATTTTCCCAGAAAAAACTGAGTTTAAGAAATGTTGTATTTCTATAATTTAAGTTTGGCATGATGTCAAAAAATACCTTTTAGCCCGTTTTAAGGCAAAAATTAATTCAATATTAATTTGCCACAAGGTATAATATACTGTATACATGGTTGAATAATAATAAGGTGTATGTTCATATTAGTTTCCCTAAAGAAAATATGCGTAAAGTAAGCTTGTTCCAACATGCAACCATGTGCACAAAGCCTTAATCAATCTTCTCCATATGCAGATGAAAGATAAATGTATACCCACACAAGACTTTTAACACTCTGTTGTGCATTCTGCCTAAATGTTTCTCTGAAAGGAAATATTTAAGGGCTTCTCAATTTGTAATATCAAAGCAGGAACACTGCTTGGAACAATACTCCCTCCTGTTCCCAATTTCCTTTCTCCCCGGCACACTGTTGTACCTCATCAACTGCGTTTCATGTGGTTCCTCCCATCCTATTGTTGGCAAAATCTAACACTGTATCCAGTCAGCATATGGTAGGTCTGCTGCAGCACAGGCACAACAATCAAAGGAGAGTTGGAGACATATTGAAGTCATTGAGCCAGACACATGATGCAATGCTGAAGCAATTTACCCCCAGTCTCACATAGCTCAGACACTACCACCTCAAAGAGAGTGCAGAGCAGGCATCTATCCAATATCAAGGTATGAGGGAAGTATTTTGTGGTTTTTATCAAAGTTAATGGCTGGGAAAAGGAGGTATGGTGCATTGATCCAGCTATGTTGCCTCCATGGAGTGGTGCATATAGAGGTCTTCTTGTGCTTGCTTCAAGGGCCAAGGGCCTTTGTGTAAAGGAGAGTATCACATTCCAGCCCTGCAAGGGCCTGCAGCAGATGTCAGCACTTCACACTGTGGAATCCCTCTCTCCTACACACACACTCATTCTCTCCTTGAGGTTATGTCTGTAAAAGCTGGGGTATTTTGTCTTGTTGTCCACATTTGATTGCTGCTCCCATGGTGGTCTTGTGAACGTTAAGTCTTTGATACAAAGAAATATAATAAACAAAGGAAATTAGAAAAAAGGCAGACCTTTTGGGTCACGGCTAACATACAGAGACATGCCAGCTAGAAGGGTTCTGCGTCCACTGAGATCGAAATGTATACAATAGAGAATTCACAGTCTTCAGCTCCTGGCTAAATCCCATAAGACTTGCTTGCCTTTTCAGGACACACACTGTCAAACGAACAAATGCCCTCTCTGGATCACTGTGTATTACACAAGTTATCTGTCACAGTGTCTGTGAAACATCAGTTTTGTTCCAGGTGAAATGAAGTGAAACACAAGGGAGTGGATGTGTTTGTTAAATCCAGATTGCAGTTCATTATTGCACCTTGAAGAAAAAGGCTTTTGAGATGACTTCATTTATATGGTAAAACCTTCACAGCAGAAGCAGCTGCACAGAGGAGTTGTCTGTGGTTTTCATTGTAAGCGGGAAATGTGCCAACAGAAGAATTCAGAAAGAAATGACTCACATTTTCTCAGAATTTATAGCAAAATGAAGTCTTCTTACTTTCCTTATAATGTTTGATGAGTTCTTACCATTCAAGGCACAGATACAAGGCATTTTATATATCAGTGATACCCTTAAATGGCATGGGTATTAAAGTCTTACGCTTAAGTCTGAAAAGTGAAAAGTGTGGCATCATGGTGATAAATTGCCCCTGGCTGCATTTGGCTTTGAAACCAGAGCCCCCTGGTGGTGCCCCTTAGGGTTACAGCCAAGTCTGTGCCCCCTGAACACTTCTTGAAATAAGTACGGTGGAAACTTTCTCAGTTCTCTGCAACAAAACATTTGCACCACTAAAAGGCGTATCATTACCATCACAGTATAGCAGATATTCTAGTGTTTTCAGTGACGTGATACCAAATATTTTAGTGAACTATAAAATTCAACTGGAGATTGTCATACTTTTGTTGAAAGTAACCTTTGAAAAAATGTTGGACATCTCGTTTTGGAAAGAATTTCTCAGTCTCTTAAGGATTTCCCTCCTCATACCTTATGAAAGTTGAGTGAAGTCCAATAAGACTGGAAAAGAGCTCTCTCCTGAACAGCTTTCTGGCTTGATGCCTCCATCATGATCTTGGTTAGTGTTGGACTTACTAAACATTTGCTGACAGGGAATACTCAGTTTCCATTATGCCAAGCTGCTTATTTAAAGATCCCAGGGTCAAATCCACTGCACTGCCAAACTTCACCAATACAATACTGTGCTGAGATGCAGTGTAAGAGGGTGAACACTTATTTATTGCACTTATTGAACATAGTATGCAATTTGGCACGTGACAGAACTATACAAAGTTAACACTCAAGTAAAACTGCAGGAACATGTTATAAAATGGAATTAAAGTACATGCACAGGTATTTCACTATTGAAACAATTGGTTTTAAACAACATTGAATTAATGTTGATAACATGGACTTGCCCCAGTTTAGAGTAAAAGTAGTAGGTTAAAATGGAAATACCCCAGTACAATAAAAGTATCTCTAAATTGTACTGAAGTACAGTACTTCATTATTTATTGTAAATAAATCTGAATTTAGAAATATAGTAGTAGACATCCCTTTTCTCAGGCTTTAGGTTGTTTATGTGCTTGTCTTGACCAGGTACTGATGTTGGACTAGAAGGCCTGGCTCGCAATCTCCATTCCAGTTCATCCCAAAGGTGCTTGAAGGGCCTGATGTCAGGGCCCTGTACAAGGTCAGTCAAGTACCACCAAACTCATTAAACCATGTCTTTATAGTCCTTCCTTTGTGCACTGGGGCACAGTCATTCTGGAATAGAAAAGGTAGATATTATTATTGATTATGGTAGATATGGTAGATGTAATGGCAAAACAGCAATAAACATGGTTCATTGCGGGATTCCATTGAAAAGTGTACATCAGATCCCATACTGAATATATACTACTATACATAAGTGACTACCAAACAACCCCAAATACCTTTTATCTTTCTATTTCTTTGCCTGAGGTAATTTTGCCATGAATCAAAATCACTTCACATGCAACACCACATTCTTTTTGCAGATGTACAGCTGAAAATATATCAAATACATTTACACACATATTTACAAATCTCAGCACATGGTTGCTCTTTTTTTTTATCTCCATCCATCATGATTTACATTAATTTGTCATCCACTCTGACAGCTATGATCGGCTTCCAAACATTTTATCTTGTCACTGATCTAAAGTTATAGCCACAAAGCTTCTCTGGATTCAGAAGAAAAATGACCTGTCTCTTCAGAATTGAAAACAAACATGTTACTTAGAAGAACACAGTGAAAAACAAGATGTTTAGACGCAAGATATAGTTGTCTGCAACTCTAGGAGAAGTTGGATTTTCATTTGAATAAGAGATGTGACAACACAAATAACTCTTTTCAGCAACAATAGGAGCAGACTTGGTTTCCATGCCAGGTATAAACCACCTGGCATATTTCTGGAATTGTCCATCACAAACATGGCTCACAGCCAAAGCAGTGAACATTCTTCTAGACAACGCAAAAGGATTCTTGTGTCTGACTCCTTGCCTCATGATTGTAACACTAGAACTATGCTCGAAGACATAAATCATTACACATGCATATGGTTCTGATTAATTTGTGTATGCAAATGGAATGTCTTGTCAGTCAGAATTATGCTATGGGGATCATTAGGTAAAGGCCGCCCACGTTGTTTGACATGAAGTGATGAATGAGATATGGATCAAAACTGTGGGAAGAAACTGCTCGTTTGTGTTCTGCCATGGATTTTTATTTTCACTGAAAAAACAATAGACCGGGTTTCCTGTTCAGATTTTTTAATTAGGTTCAACCAAACTTAGAAAATGAATGAAAAATGATACAAACAAACCTGACACTTGTAAACAGTTCTTTATAGAGAAAATGTATGGCCACAAACAAAACCCAGCTGTATGTTGTGATTTTTTAGAAATAACTGCCACAGAATTTTGTTTGTGGTGCAAAATATTAAAAGTGACTTTGATCATTACCCAGATTATTCAGTCTTTAAAAGAGCGACTGAATTTCACTACAGTAAATCAACCACATTTTCACAAGGATGCCCAAAAATGAAACCAGTATGGTTTTACTGACAAAAATACCAATGACTTACATGAAATATATACATATTTATAATATTAATTTCATTATTGAATTTAATTCCACTAAAGTACTATTACACCACACTGTGGAACAACATGAAAAACAAATTCACAAGCAGGGCAACCATTTTTTTAAACTTTTTGGAAAAGAGCCTCTATATTACATTCAAGGAAATATCAAATGAATAAACACACATACCTATACACATATATTGTCAAACAAGGATATACGATATTTTATCTTATTTTTATTAGTTGAGCTTCTCAGCTTTGAATAAATAGCAAAATGACATTTCAATATGTGACACACCACAGCTGAAAGCCCAGCTCTGTGCAGACTGCTATGTACCCAAGATGAACATCAATCATATGGCACATAAAAACTCCATACATGCTGCATAAAATACATTTATACACGGTATGGCTCATAGACTTTATGTGAATTTCAATGCCATAACAACATCAAGTGACAATATTTGATGAGTTTGCATTTGTTTGGAAAAAGATTATTCCAATATAAATCTTTCACACATTTCTTCCAACGGACAAAAACAAATGCAAATCTTCTCAGAATCATCCACCACCACAATGAAAAACGTGTTAATACAGCCTGTTATCATATCATATATCGATTACCAGATTATCTAAATGACACATTAGCATCCACTGCTAATGATCATGTAATATAATCAAACACTTCTATGACAGTGTTTATAATGTTTTTATCTAATGTTTGTCATGCTGCTAAATAACTGTTTAGATCAATAATATGTGTAAACGCAGCAAAAAGTTTGTACATATCGTTTTTTAGATTTTTATACCACGATTAAGGCTGAACAGTTCTAAATTCACTGGGCAGCTTGACAATGACGCAAAACATCCAGCTTACATAAAATGGTGACCCCAAATGCAAAACAGAGTCAGGAGGTTGAGGTAACATGTATCTTTAATACAGTTGGCTTATTTAGGAATACGGTTATTTAGGAAAAAACTCTAAGAACTAAGAGCAAAAAGCAAATTAAACAGTGATAACCAGGATGGGACGACTGTACACACGTCAGGAAAATCAGGAAAAATTAAAGGCTGCAGAAGGAGGAGAGCAGGGAAAAAAAGCAAAACCAAAAACACCAAACAGAGTCCAAACCACTCACAAAAACAGGCAGGAGTGAAGTCTCAAAACATACAGTACTGGAGGTGCAGGTATCAAGAGGAAAGCTCCAGAGTGCAGCAGACAATCTGACAACAGGCCACTGTGGTGATTACTGATTGAAAACAGCTGGGCAAGGCAAAGTCTTCTGGCACAGGAGGGAACCCAGAAGACAGAGCAAGACTACAGGGTGTGGCCAGGTGGATATATGAATGTATGGGGCATAAAAGAAAATAAATAAACAGAGGAGCAGGAACAGGCAGAGATTGTGACACAAGCAGAGTCATAAAGGACTATTTGCCAGGTAAAAGGTGGCTTTCAAGACTTGGTAGTAGTGTCAGGTTGAGACCTAAAAACACTATTAGTTATGTTAAGGTGGAGGATGGGTTCAGATCTACTGTGAAGAAAAACCCACATAGTTAACTTCCACCAGAATCTACACTAAAACATTGGAACGTAATGCAAACCATAATCTTCATCCACAAGAATGTGGAGTCCTGCAGCGAATGTTATAGTCCCAATGAAGTCACAATGTCAGCAACAGTAACTGTGAGAGCAGGAGTGTATCACCTGCCCAAGATTCATTCACCACACACTTTGTATGAAGTAAAATATAGAATATGTAATATTTGTAGAACTGTAGTGTATTTGAGTGTTGTTTGTAAGTATACCCCCCCAAAAAACCTTTTCCTTGACATTTTTACATTTTGACATAAAAAAACCATAAGATTTCAAAATTACAAGCTCCATAAATGCATCTGTGTAAGTCATGTGAACGATGAATCACAGTAAAGATAGTGGAAGCCTCTCAGCCTGGCTGGGCTGAAATTTAATCCATAATTTGCTCTCTCCTTCTGCTTCCTTCACTGTTGACGACCCCCTGCGGTGAATGCCTCATAGACACATAGACGCTGCCTGTCAAGTGGAGGAAAGCATTTATTTTTCCTGCTGTACGTCACGTTTCGGCGTTTAGCGCCGGCCGCGTACGGATGTGGAGGAGGGGAGCGGCTGTCCGTGGTGCTGATGGGAGGACTGACGCTCACAGGCTCCGTGCAGACGCTACTGCGCATGTTGCATGACAGGTACACACAAGCCTCCATCTTGGGTATCCCGAGCTGAGGCGAAAGGGCAGCATCCATATACACACTGATTCCAAAATAACAACAAACAGAGCGCGAAAATAAATTTTAAAAAACCTGGCAATTTGCCGAGATGTAACTTTTTTTTTTCTTTCTAAAAGCCATTCAACAAATTGCTTCAGTGAAGAGAGCGGAGAACAGAATGGGAAAGACACACGGCGACTGGTCTGGAAGGCTCTGTTAACGATTATTTGCAGTCAAGCTTTACTGGATCTAGTTTTCTAAGGAACTGGTGACAAAGCCAAACGGTAAGTGGGAATGTTTTACGGCTCTGGTGTTATTTGCGTTCATAACGTGCGCTCATGTGAGGTGAAATCGCACGCTCGCTTTCATATGTGTCGGCATCCTCTTCCTGCACCCACCCCCCTTCCCCCCTCGTCATGGTGGTCGCTGTTTGCTGTGTTGTTCTCCGTCTAGTCCCCTTCTGCTCTTCTGATGCTCAGGCTTTGGGCAAGTGTCAGCCTCTGTTACTTACTTTTGTCTTGTTACAAACAGACTCGTTGCGACGTGCAGCCACAGGTTGTGAGTGTCCCCGTAGTCTGCTTATAATAGCGCTTTTCCTTTTTGGACTGGTTGCACATTAGGATCTTTTGATGAACACGGAACAGGCCTGTCCTCATGTGTTCATTTATTTTGAAGTTAGGTGAGGATACTACATAGTCCGGTGAATTATGTTGTATTATTTGAAGTCATATTTAAAACTACGCTGGCTATATTAAAAAGCATTTACACACAATTACACATATTGATTGTGTTACCATTAATTTAATAATTTTAAATTAATAAAAAAGTCATTTTGTGATGTATTCTCTAAATCTTTCAGGATTTATGGTTTAATGACATCTTTATGGTCCACAATCAGATATGCACAGCCTGAGGAAGTTATGTGGGCAACTGGTGATTGGTTATTGACCTTGGACCCACACAGACCATGTACGGCTGCTTGAATCACTGTCAGCTGCAGTTTTAACATTGCCAGTAGTAAAAACCCACCAAGGACGATGTTCCTCAGTGATGGCACAGAGTTGAGTCAGACAGTGTTGAGGTCAGTTTATGGACTTGCTCTCAGCTGAACTCATGTTTCTCTGCACAGAAAGCACGTGTGCCTGTGATGTCCTGATTATCTCCTTTCATACATGGTGGAGACATGCGGACATAATTTCCGGTGATTAACGACATTTAACAGAAAGTCACACAACTATGCTCCCCACAACAACGAACTAACGAGTCATCTAATGCAGACCCTGGGTTTTGGACACACAATTGCTAGATGATTCACATGGTAGAGAAGAAGAAGAAGAAACAACACTTGCCTTTTACCTAACCATATGCAGTTGTGATCATTTTTATTTTCTTGTGAGGTACTAAAGAGTTTCCCCTTCTTAGGACTCTAAGACCTATTAAAGTCTGGAAGTCTAAGGGTGCAATGCCAGCGCTAGATGATGTGTTGTGAGATAATTCACAAAACTAAATACAAGAGGACAACACATTTCTCTATTTGACTAATAAAGGTAACATGGCAAAAAGGCTGGAGACTAGTGCTACATTAAGTTATATCTTCCTGCCAGTGGTTATATTGTAACCATACAGTGTGTAAAATCACTTCAGTGGCATGTGTATGGGCCCTCCTCTTCTTCTTAGTGCTGCTTGTCAGGAAAGAGTTGTCAGGAGTAGTTAGATATGGTAGTCGCCATATAGAGAAATGCCAGAGGGAAGATGAGACACAAGATTTGTAGGTCATAAGAAATGGTTTCTAAGAAATGCAGTTGGTTGCCAAGTCAAACATTCACCATCGCCTCAGCTGTTGCCATCTGATACGTGTGTGACAGAGCTGCGTTCGTTGGCAGCGTTTTACTCCAGAATGGAAACACTGACCAAGATCTTTTCTTGTATTAATTTCACTGATCAATAAAGTGATGCTGACTTAGTTCAGGTTAGGCAAGGTGTTCCGAACTGAGCGGTAGAAATGATTTCCGCTGGAGAACATGATGATCAATGAGCAGGCGAGCAGCAGACAGGGAGTTACTGAGCCAAGGCAGTGAGGAAGAGAGAGAGTGTCTCTGTCTAGACAATAAACTGCTTCAGTTAATATATAGTCGTGCTGGCTGGGTGGGAGGAATGAGCCTGTTAGCTTTGCTGTTGGTCTCAGTGTCCCTATGCAACAAAAGGGCACTGCTTTACTAGACAGGGAACGATTCACACAGGTACTGTGGCCGCTAGCTGATTAATGGCCCCTATCAAGAAATGCAAAAAATATGTGTATCTGTGAATATATAGTTGTGGCACTGTTAGACCAGGCTTTAGATTTATGGTAAACACACATTATTTCCTACATAATAGTATTTGTGATATGAGAGAGAATTTAACTTAACATAAAAAAAAGCCGTCACATTTATTAAACAATTTCTGTGTAGACTGTGGTAGAGCATGTGTTAGGTAATATTGTATTTCACCCATCTTTTAGAGGTCACATTCACCTGACGAGTCCTGAATGACCATTGTTATTCAGGTGCATTACTGCATTGATTGGATTTATACTGGAACTTATTCTGAGCGACTAAACCTCGTCAGAATGAGTAATTATATTTCAGTTGTTTAGTGTGTGTGACATGCATGCACGGGAAATACTAATGCTTCACATCAGGAAAAGGGCAAAGGCACAGTGGTTAGGAAATAAAGTACCCCAACACTAATAGTCTCGCCAAGTGTAAAGCTTAAGTAGTTGTGTTTTTTTTTAATCACATGTGCAAATGGATGAGATGTGTTGAACGCAAAGAGAAAATAATTCACTGTGGATTGCACACCATAAGGCCCGTGTGCTTTAAGTACTGTTGCTTCTCTGTATTTAAACAGATTGTGTTTTGTTCAACAGGCTCAGTGCACACCAGAATGGGCATGAAGAAGCTTGCTGTGTTTCTCCTAGTCCTCTGTCTTTGTCTAGAGGGAGGATCTGCCAAAGAAAAAGGAGCAAAGAAGGGGAAAAAGAAAGGAAAACAGGTTTACTGTCCATCGTAAGTATAGAATAAACAACATGACTAATGAATAACCTATTCTAGACTGAAGAGTCCCTTAGACATACTAAAGCCCTGACTGCAAGACATGTGCATCTTTCAACCTAATGGCTCCAACATGCATTTTATCCTTGATAAACTTTCTTTTTAGGTTTTGAAATTTGGAGGTCCAAGCTTTAAGACATGACTGAACTCATCCAGATCCAGCAAATACATTATACAAATGCCTGAGTAGGACTTCTCATAATTAATAAACTCACATTTGTGCAGCTCTCACCTCCATTCAGAGCAAGTGAACATAAATAAATAGAAGAAATATGTGGCAGATTGCATATGAACTAAAGTAAATACTGTACAGTTTTTATAAAGGAATGAGCGTCAGTATGTTGCCAAAGCAACTGGGCAGTTTGTAGTGGAGAGCTGCACCCTCCAACTCCTTTAATGGTAACAAATGGCTCAAAAATGAAACTCTGTGGAATGAGGGGGAAACCGTTTGATGTAATTCCAGTATTGGCAAGTGTAAGCCGTATGACATATTTCATGTGTAGTGCTGCAGATGCCTTTGTGGATCAAGGGAACCATTTGGTTCCAGTTTAGCTGTTGTGCTGGAGGTTGTCATGAGGGTCTGTTAAAAGAGAGAAAAAGGGAGGTTTAGCATACGGGAATTAAGTGTTTCACTTTGATCAGTGGAACCGCAGAACATACACACTGCACAGCATTTTCCTGTGGAGCACTTGAACTCATCCTCAGTACAGATAAGGCTTACATAATGATATGTAAAGTGCTTGGAGAAGGGAAATTCTTTGGCAGGGAAAATCATTGCCACCCACAAGGTGTCTTTCTGTTTCTTCTTTCTGTCCTGTCAGAGCAAGTTTTCCTCTTTCTCTCTCTGTGTCCTTTTTTTTCAGTTTTTCACTTTGAAAGTCACCACTTTATGAAATACAAAAACATCCTGTTTGTCTTGACAATTTTTTGCACCCATATGACAGATTGGTTTTATTTATGTTATTTTAAAAAGAAATTCTTTCAATCAAATTTTTTCTTGTTAATAGTGATTTACTGTGTTGAATTGTGTGTAGTGCTAAATGTCAATGTTGCGTGACGGCGCTTTAAAGTAGTGAATATGGTAAACAATACCTACTAATCTGCGTGTTAGCATTGTCAGTGGTAGCATGTTAGCATGCTAATATTAACATTTTGTTCAAGTCAAGTCAAGTAGGCTTTATTGTCATTTCAACAATATACAGGGCAGTACACAGTACACACTTAATACTCTTGTGCTGATATTACTTAATTATTTCTTTAAAGATATGCCACATAACTGTCACGTCTTAAAAGTGTGCTCCATTGACCTGATTGATCATGTCAGCTTCCTCGGTTGTGATCTGGAAAGATCTCAGAATAGCACCGCATCTCATTTCTAAACATTGCCTGGGTGGTCCAAACAGCAGTTTAATCCCTAACTGGTAGCTTTAGGTTATCGCTTAATCAGAGAGTATACACAATAGCTGGAAGTAGGTGTTCTGTCCTTCAGGACATTTCATGTGCTGGCAATCTGACCTACTAATGTAATCGTGACTGCAGTTTCCTTTTTTGTTTGTAGGCAGCTGTCATCTGAGGATCTGGCTAGAGTCCCTGCAAATTCAACCAGTAACATCTTGAACAGGTTACTGATCAGCTACGATCCAAGAATAAGGCCCAACTTCAAAGGCAAGTCTCTTTTCTGCTGCATCTGTCTCTGCCTCTTAATTTACATTTTTACTGCAGTGCTGTCATGGTAATTAAAAAAGAATTAAACTATCAATGCATACCTCCAGATTTATCTTTAGAATTTGATGTTGGTATCTGCTAACTATAAATGGTTCTTGAGACATTAAATGCATTGCCTGTTCTGTAAATACTGCATTTACTGACATACATTGAATGTGTGGCACCTCAAATTTTAAAACAAAATGTACTGTGAATTTTGTAGATTGGATTTAAGCTTTTTTTTCATTTCTGTCTAGCAACTATTAATATTTACAGTGTTTTAAAGCATCCTCTAGATATCACACTCTAGGGAGTACAGTACCAGGCTTCAGTTTAACAGAATGGGCTGGCAGCCTCTGCTTCTGACTGATGGTCTTACCAGTCTTCAGGTGGATTCTCAGATAGTTTCGATCCTCTGGCACTTGGCAGCATGAGCTGGATCTGGGACTCTGTGTTTGATGTGTTGTAAGCAGAATTAGCTCCCTCTCTGACTGCCTGTGACTGGTCCAGAGGCCAAACATCTGCTCTTGATTTCAGGGCAGGCTGAAAGCTCTCCCCATCCATTAACATCCATGTCATAATCTCCCAAATTGCATCCCAAACTGTGCCTTGTGCATTACTTTGCCCAAGCCTATAAAACAGCAATGTTTTTATAGACAGTATAGAGAATCTGACGGCAACACCACAAGTGTTTCTTGAATATTAATTAAATAGTTTGGTTACATGCCACCTCCATATTTTGTGCATTAATTTACAAATTGCTTGATAGTATGTCCAAATGTGAAACTCCTGAGCTTCCAGTAAACACTTCAAAGGAAATAATTTATTCAAAGCAGTGTGAGGAGTCTGCATCCATCAAGGATTTTATTAGTTTATGCAAAAGGCTGAGTGGAGAGAGATGTTAGTATAAATGTTTACAGCACTAGCTTAGCAGAGGGACGCAGTGATTTCACAAAGTCTTTCACAAATCCTGATTAGTAGCAGAATATCTTTAATCACTGGAAACAATATGTATTGGTATAGAAATAAAGACTTACAGGGTTTCATGAAAAATAATGACTCAATATGCTACATTAACAACTTTTTTTTTCACTTTGTGGGATCTACAGTGAAGCCAGTATTGAAGTCTCTTCTTCCCTCTTCTTTAATCAAGGAATTCCTGTGGAAGACAGAGTGAACATTTTCATCAACAGTTTTGGCTCAATTCAAGAAACAACCATGGTAAGATTTCATTTTATTTCTGCCTCAGTCTAAAAATACTGATAATCAGTATTTCTGCCAATGAGAAGCTGAGGGTCAAAGCTGCTAATCCTACACTTTTTGGAAGAACGTTTGAGCATATTTTGTAGACAGTGTCAGACCATTTAGCAGGGGACTGAAGACGGGTGTTTTCATGCCTCATTTATCTGATGGCTTAATTGCTGATAAAGACGTGCAGTTTGAATGCTAATGGACATATTAAAGTCAAGGACGGTGCTGGGTTGACTCTTGATCACTGAAGTATTAATAAAAAAGAACATTCCTGAAGGTTTCTAAGAAGCCCCACTTACTGGTGTGTTTTAATTTAAAGGGAGGAGCAACAACATTAACAGTGTCTCACAGTAAATATATTAATCCATGTGACAAGGTAATTGAAATTAATGCAGCACAGAGTGACTTGGTTCTGCCTAATGAGCCATTCTGTCCATCACAGTTTTATAGTTACGTAATCTGGGGAGTTTTATTCTAAAATAGTATTATTTATATAAAATGACAGATAACAGAGTACAGTGAGACATGTCACCTCCCACAAATGATGCAGACACCAATAAGAAGGTGTTTCATCAAGTCTAACCTTATAAGAAGACTGAGAAAAACCCAGATTGATCAGATTTCAGTTCAGGTATAATGTTTTTTGTAATGTAATTTACATAAAGAGTACAGATTGTTAAAAGAACCAAGTGACAAATTTAAAAATAAGAAATGGGGATTAGGATATTTAGCAGGAGAAATGTGCATGAAGAAGACAAATAAAGGGAGGAGAGGTAAGAGCAGAAGAGGTAAACAAAGAAATCTGAGGAGAGGGCAGAAAAAAAAGCAAGGAGAAGGGAAGAGACAAAATAAGTAAGTGCAAAGACTGAGACAGAGAGATGAGGGACTCCCAGATGGCAGCGTATGTCTTCCCCTGTCCAAAGCCAGAAAGAGTCCAGGAGGAGAAAGAAGAGACAGCTGGTCAACCCTCCCCCTTAATTTATCACTCTGTGGGGTATCTGATCTCAGGAAACCCTATCTCATCATTTACACCTCACTCGTTCAAACACCACCACATGTCCGCTGCAGTTAACACATACATTCTCACTTTATGATTGTATTCGGCAGGAAAGCATGACTAATTTGATGTTGCGAGTTAAAATCATTGCGTGTGTGTGATGTGTTTTGCATGTGTGCATTCTTTTAATAGTGCTTCTCAGCTTGAGTTTTCCTCGTTGATTACAGCAAGCCTTTGTGTTAAATCTCTCTGGAATCGAATGCAGTTCTGGCAGCTTGATAGTGAGCCAGAGGGAAGATATATTTTCTTGTCTAGTTTTCAGATTGGTGAAGGTGTAGGAGTTGGCCTGTGTCTCTGTCAGACAGAGAAAAGCCAGTAAGATGTGGTTTGTGCTGTGTGCTTGAGAACTAGTTGGATTTTGGCCTCTGATTATTAGGTTTTATAGAAATGACTACTTGCTTTCCAAAATAAGATATCAACAATTTGACCACTATGATCTGGCAGAGTAATAAAGCACATTCTGCTCTATATAAATGTAAAAACAATCCTGAGACCTAAATGATGTTAGCTGAGTTTTTGAAATAGTTTCTGTCTTTTCATAATGGATATAGGACAGTGGAGAAGGAAACCTTTTATGTGATATTGTATCTCTTCATAGACATTGAGCAGCAAATTACATTGGACAAAAAATGCACCGTATTCATTCTCTGAAAAGTGGCCTGTGTTTGTTATGTGTATTCTGCTTGTATTCTGTGTAGTAATCAGTTAATCCTGCACAATGGACACTTAGATCTTTACATCTGTTTAAATCAACCCTGTTTCTGGAAAATTTGGTTTCTCTGCAGCTAAACCACAATTACATTTGCAGTGAATTTAATCATATAGTAATTATGTTGTGGAGTGTTATGCATATTAAGGGAAGGCATGTTGCAAGGAGGTTTTTGGGGTGGATTCAGCATTTAGTATGTGCAGCATGAGCAAACCGCAGACTTTGACATGTGAGGTCTTGTTTAGGTAAGGGAGCACTTTGGTTAGGGTTAGAGAATGACTGTATTTGTGTTTACATCTTCATAAAGACGTGTGTGAAGTGACTGTTGCCTATGATCTTTACCAGACCTTGACCCAGTGCTTTGAAGCCCTGAACCCAACCAC
>OMLM01021212.1:0-11208 GCA_900302695.1 Helostoma temminkii | reverse complement strand
CAACCACAAAAATCTTAATAATTGAATAGTAATAATTAATAATAGGGGCATTTGAGGGGAAAAAAGATGTTATAGATCAGACATTTTGGCAGACGTAAATATGGTGCATGTGTACATTTAATTAATATACTGTATATTGAGTGTGAACACAAGGTTATAATGTAGCTTAATTGGTAGGGCAGTTGTCTTTCAACCCCAGGGTTGGCAGGTTCAGTTCCCGGTCCTCCTGTGTCTACATGCTAAGGTGTCCTTGGACAAGACACTGAAACCCAATAGTAGTGCTGCTCTATAAATGCAGCTGTCCAAACATCAATTTCCCCAAGGGGATCAATGAAGTATCTATTATTAGTATTATTATTAGAAAACATAATTAGGATGCAATTATGTTCCCAACTAAATCCTAATGGTGGCTGCATTTTAGTCCTATAGATAAATTATTTTTCAGACACAGGGCTGGTATAAATGCAAATTAAAATATGTGTAAATCCTGTTGAAGTGTTTTTACTTTTTTTTTTTTTTGAGGATAATTTTGAGTGTGAAAAATGTCATTTTGGGTTAGCAGAATGAAAAATTCAAGGCAATAGTCAGGCATTCATAGCTGAATAAAGAAGAAACAGCTATAAAGAGGCACATAAGGGGCATAGAAGTATTGGAATGGAAATGAAATGGAAGAAATACACCTGAATACCACATCACATTTGGACACCTTACATTGTATTTAATAGATATGACCTAATTATAATTTTTCCTGGAAATAAGAAAATCTTACACTTCCAGGTCCATTATTTATATTGTGATAGTTTGACATTCCATTGTTAACTCAGATGACAGTATGGGTGTTGAAAGGATTCAAATGTGATCCAGTTACAGCATAGCATGAGAAAAATATACCAGCAACATTTGCGCCACATCCTGGTTAGTTATATTTTTTGTTTTTCACACTTTATTCACAAGCGATAGTTTGTCTTGACTGCTGCTAATTTCATGAGAATCCTCTGCTGAATAAGACGTGTTAAAATGAAATGTGTTAATCTGAAAGGTGAGAGACCAATAAGCTGGAGCACGAAGCAATGACAGATGTTATCGCTATTATCAGACTTTAAACAAGCTAATCGTTCAACATAATTTTCAAATGTCAAAAAAAATGGGAATAATGAAGGGATGGAAGATGGAAGTTATTTGTTACCCAGGAATACACACTCCTGCACACACAGCTGGTATTTTAGTAGCTTTGTTTGACATGTCATCCATCCTCACATTCAGCATTAATAGACTTTCCCAACACCTGGTCCCATAACAGCTAGAGGCACACCATCAAAGCAGGTACAAAACATGTCCCAGAGTCTCACTCAGTGATGCTTTCCCACCAACAAGAATGTGGAAATACACTAATGAGCTCTCTAATGAGGCATTTGCTATATCACATGTTCTTGTATTGATAACATTTGACCCTTGGACGGTTCAGTTTCCTGCATGTTTGCTTCAAGGGAGGATGTCATGTTTATTCTGCACCTGCGGAATTTCACTCAGCACGTTTAAGTGGTCCGCTGGCCTTATTCTTGAAGTGATGTTTTTTTTACAGAAAAGGCTTTTATTATGAAGATAAAACCCCTTAAAACATTAATGTGTCAATTGGCCTCTTACCTACATTTAAGCATTACTATTAGAAGAACCTGAAATGTATAAAGTAAATGCAATACAGTGCTTCCATTGGCTCATGAGACTTGCAGTACACATAGATCATGCAAATAAAAAGCAGCCACCTTCACTTTTTTCCCATCTAAGCATTTTAAAACTGCCCAGTGAAAATGTAAATAGACAAACAAACACTAAATTTGTTTCAGTTCACCCAACTTGCAATACATCAATAGTATTAACGTGATCCAGACATTAACTGTGCTTGTGCTTGTCTGGTCTTAAATCTAACAGGATTACAGAGTCAACATCTTCCTGCGGCAGCGCTGGAACGACCCCAGGCTGAAGCTGCCAGAGGACTTCAAATCTGATTCTCTCACTGTTGATCCCAAGATGTTCAAATGTCTCTGGAAACCTGACTTGTTCTTTGCTAACGAGAAGAGCGCTAACTTTCATGACGTCACCCAGGAAAACATTCTCCTGTTCATCTTCCGTAACGGAGATGTCCTGATCAGCATGAGGTGAACTGTTGTTATGAAATTTTATTTTATTCTAAAAGTGACGGTTGATGTACAGTAACTTTAAATCGATTGCCAATTATTGTTGCAACCATTTATCACCTATTTAATTATGGCTGCATAGATACTAAAGTGATGATGTGATAATTAGTCATTTGTGTTCAAATCAATGATAATTACAAGCCTCCCTGCTTTGTTTCAGTGGCGTAAACTTTCTCTCTGGTTTTCCTTAGGTATATATTTATTGTTTTCTGTCAGTAACTACTGAAGCTGTGGGTTGAGTGAAGTCTCAGAACATAATGAGACTGTTGACATGGATAATGTTCGGTGACAAAAAAGGGGCTCAGTGTAAACTAGCTGGGGCCACAGCTAAACAGCTCTGCTGCATTGGGCTATTGTGGTCTCCAGATATTTCCCCTTAAATTTGTATGTAATTTTGAAAGCATCACATTTTATGTCTAACAAATACACCTTAGAAAAGGACATGGATTGGAAATCCTTAAATCCTTTGATATCTCAAGATAATACCAGTCAAACGAGACTTGTGTGTAAGTAAGTGGATACAAAGAGGAGAAAATTAAAGCAGAGTGAATGAAAAACTAATTATTTTTGCTTTCTCCTCCAGGTTGTCCATTACCCTTTCATGTCCACTAGACCTGACATTGTTCCCTATGGATACACAGAGATGTAAAATGCAACTTGAAAGCTGTGAGTTCTCCAGAAATAATATCACCTTAAATCACCTCAGTTAACACATCTGCTAATCAGCGTTTGGGAGAGTTTTATGATTTGGGAATGTATTTGTTGCTATTATAAAACCATTGGTTTGGGGCAAATGAGAGCTCTTTGCTTGTGTTTCGAAGCCAGTTTTAATAGCAAGCACTTAGAGAAGTGGAATAAATCATCATATTTTAAGGTTGTTGTGAAAGTCTAACAGCTAATTGAGCTTGACTGTTGTTGTTGCATCTCATTTAGTAGTAGTATAGTCTTAGATTTCTCTCTAAAGCCAAACCCGACTGCTGAGATTTACAGGTTTCTGCATGTCTGTGTGCATAAACATGCTGTTTTGTATATGTTGATTATATCTTATATAAATGATATAATGTACCTAGTATATATGCGTTTATATAAGCTCTAAGGTGGTTTCAACAATATACATGTGTTTTTGTGTCATGCATGGTTAATTATTATGATTTTTTCTTGTACTTCTTCCATTCAGTCGGCTACACTACAGACGACCTTCAGTTTATGTGGCAGACAGAAGACCCAGTGCAAATGGACGCCATTGCTCTGCCACAGTTTGATATAAGACAAGAAGATATTGATTATGGGAACTGCACCAAATTCTATGCAGGAACAGGTACGTTATTGTGGATGTTTTCTTCAGATCTTTTTCTTCAGATCTCAAAAAACAATTAAAACCAATTAATTTAATTAATTCTGTGTAGGCTTAAAGTTATAGTGTCCATGTTAAGCATATCCATGTTGCTGCTCATTATTACGTTTATATTTTGATTCCTTGGTTTTCCATGACATCTCAAAAACTGAACACACAAACAACTAATTATTTAATTTAGAATTTGGTCTGGAATTTTTGGCACATCAGTTTTTATTTGAACATTCATTTATTTATCTGTATATTGCTCTCCTCCTGGCTACAGCCATCACGGCAGCATAGTTTCCTTGTCAAAGATAGAGCATGATGGGTCTTTTTGTTAAAGTAAGATTAGTTGGATGTCGTTGATTGAAAGATGAAATCTGAGCAGATCCGATCGGAGACTGGCAGACTTGAATTGCATGTTCTTATCCGACCAAAGCTAAAGTCTGGCTTATTTCTTCTTTTTAGCAAAGGCTGAATGATTTTTTCACCTCAGTAATCCTGTTTTTGTTCTTAAAGGAAATAAAATTTGAACTCAATGTATTGTAAAGATCTCTGAACAGAGAATCACACATTTTATCACAAACGCCAAAAATGTGTATGTTATGTTGTATGATCATACAGAGAGTTTCTGTGATTGTAGTCCAGAGTCTAGAGCTTTTGAGCCTTGTCGTTGTCACACCTGAAATATTACTCTCTGCTTCTGTTCTGACAATTGCTAAATATCATGCCATTCATGTTTCTTTTCAGTTATGTGTGCCAGCATACACAAACTTAGAGCATGTGGCTGCACTGGGGTACTCTGTGACTTCCTCATTTGAAAAGAGTGCTTGCACTTGGGACTGTTCTTTTTATAAGTTCTGCTAGATGGTGGGCTGATTTGTGGACTGTAGCAAGAACAACAGCCCAGCATCACTGCAATAACAACAAAAGGCCTGTATGTAACCTAAAAACATAAACTAATGTGTTTACTCACTAATACATACCTGTATGCACCTTTGAGATGCATAAAAATAAATAAAATCCATCAAACACTAAAGAACAACAAGATATGAATCCTACTGCAGAGATGCATGTGTTCTGAGACATTTATGATTTCACAGGGTATATGTAGATCATTGATCATTTGAGTTGAAGTCAAATGTATACATTGTTTTATTCCTATATTTTCCTTACTGTCTTTTTCTTGGATCATCAGTTTGCACAAATATGTCTTTGCATGGAAAATTTTTCTTCGTACAACTATACAGATTTCTTTGTGGCTATGCAGCGATATTGTGGATGTAGGGTGGATGTTTCTACGAGTGACCGTAGCATACACACAGTAATGAACACCAGGTCACACTGATCATTTTCCCAGGATGCTTGTATGGCCATACGGAATATTCCTGTAATGATACATGTATTCAGACCACTGTGAGTACAAAACACCATTTTCAATGAAATGGAAAATCTCTATATGACCTCAGTGCTCTCACACTTGGGAGGCACACTGCTGGCAATGAGTCAGCCTTTTAACAGGTTGCCATGGTAACATGACCAGACACAAAGATCACCTCTGTACGACCGGTTCGAGCCTGCTCTGCCACACAGGCAGCCCTTAGTATAAAGCTCACCCATAGATCCCCAGGCTAGTTAAATTTTACATCAAACCTTCCCATTGTATCTACAGACCAGCCTCAAAGACCGCAAACACAGCACTCCCGTAGGAGTTTGAAGCATAAAGTGTATGGATGCTTAAGCCTAGCCAATGATCGTTCTAGCAGAGAATGATAATTTAAGAATAAAAACATATCTGTACTGTTAAGAATAATGCATCTCTGGAAAAAAAGAACTTACCCTCCATTATAAATTGGTACTGGTGCTTTTTATGGCGCTACCCCGAGTGCTGAAACAGTCTAACAAAACTAACTGTCCTTGTGCTCGGTGAGCTATTTCTTCTTGTCTTTGGCTTCTCTATTACTAATGGTGTACACAGCTGTGCTATGCTTTGTGCTTGGGCAAATGGAGGCAAATCAGATACAGGACTTAACTTGGCTCCTGCCTTTTTTTCTAACTGCCTAGTGTGGATTTAATAGGCCATGTCAGTACTGAGCCATTTATCTCACCTGCTGTTTTTCAGTTCATGGCCTATCTATTCACATTTTTAGACTGAATAAGTCATAATTGGACATTATATTTCAAATTGAATTCAATTTCAATTCAATTGTATTTATTTAGCGCCAAATTACAACAGAATCATCTCAAGGCACTTCACATATTAAGGTCAGAACAGTACAATGCTATATAGCGCAAAATCAAACAAATTCCCCATGAGCAAGCACTGGGCAACGGTGGAGAGGAAAAACCCCCTTTTAAGGGAAGAAACCTACAGCAGAAACAGGCTCAGGATGGGTCGGCCATCTGCCTCGACCGATTGGGGTGAATGAAAAGTATATAGATAAAATAAGAGATGACAAGAGAAAAGAACAGCATCATCACTAACGATGATGGACAGAAACATAATAATGAGAGCACAAAGACTTGACAAAGATGGTCTAACGCTAGGTCCCTCAGAACATAATTACAAGTAGCTAAAAAGGAAACATCAGCCATCTACAGTGGATGTGATTTGAGATGCCAGGAATTTCTGATATCATGTGTCACTCTAACACTAACTTTTGATCTATGCTATGAACCTCTATCAAACAGAAACAAATGTGTAACAAACTACATGGTTTGCAATGTGGGTAACACCTGCAACTTGGAATAGCATGAGGTTTTTCTGCTCTTTCCGTTCCTACTTTGCATCATGCAGCATGAATCATTAACTTTTGTCTTTGTAAGGCTGGTTTGTCTCCTCAGTGACACAGCTTTAACTTGGCCTTTCTTTCTAAGGGAGACACACACCCCTGAATTGTGTTCATACAAGGAAGCAGCCTTTAAACAAAACAATTCACTGTATTCATTATCAAATGTACTCTATGCCTACCTCTCATTTTTCAAGGCAAGGCGTGTTTTGTGCCGTTCAACCATATCATCTCCTTCCTCATGCAGGTTACTACACTTGTGTAGAGGTTATCTTCACCCTCAGACGACAGGTTGGCTTCTACATGATGGGTGTTTACGCCCCCACGCTGCTAATTGTAGTCCTGTCTTGGCTGTCCTTCTGGATCAACCCTGATGCAAGTGCTGCGAGGGTCCCTTTGGGTATGAATTATTTTGAGTCTATTGATCAGTTCCACATCCTTCATTGATATTTGATCGAAAGGGGTAGGTGAAATTGCAAACACTGTGTTCATGTTTTAGCACATTTTGGCACCAGACATTTCCATTATCAGTCTCATCAAACACCATAACAGACTTTATCTGTCAAGCATAGTGTCATGTCCAGTGTTGTTCTGTATGTGAAAATCATTGCATACAACTGTAATTAACAGATGGGACCCACTGTGGTGGTGGTTTATGTCACATACTGGCTATAGAATAAATAATGTAAATATGCATGCAGATTCAAGGCAAAGCTGATGATAAGGACCAAGTACAAGGTAAGATGGCCTCAACACAATGCAGCTGAAAAAAACGTATGCAAATATGTAGATAAAAGACAAGCTAATTAAAAAAAGTGGTCACCAACCATTATCTATTTGCATGTTTTTTAAGCTGCAGTGTAATAAACTCTCAGAGCCACCATAGGTTCTGTTTTATTTCTAGCAAATCCGTATCTAAAACAGGGTGTGCAACAAAGGGTGTTCAGAAAAACAAGAGAACCAGAAGACACGCAGATGGCTAGCGAGGCACACCTGATCCTTATTAACCCAATTAATTAAATGTGTGTGATGAGTTACATGAGGAGCAGTGTTGTTTTTCACAAATCAAAGGACAGCCGATGTCTAGCCTGAAGAAAATTCTTAGATTACTACACTGTTGCCTGAGCCCCTGAGGCCAAAGAAAGAATCATCCAGAACTGTTAGCTCTGAATTTCAATTTTGTGGCTTTGTTCATTTGAGTAAATTACAAGCAAGAAACAGCACCACTTTTTCTTATAGTGTTGATAGTTGGCAAAGCCTTGCTTTCACCTAGGGCAGGGGTGGGCAACCCTGGTCCTAGAGAGCTTTTCCAGCTATTCCTCCCTTTCCCACTGTTGATTACCTGGATCAGGTGTGTTCAGCCAATCAGGAGCTGTAAGAGGTTTTCCTACCCCTGACCCAGCTCTACATTTAATTCAATTCAATGCAATTCATTTCAGTTCAATTCAAGGCACTTCACAATGTAAGGTATAAAAACTTACAGAATTAAACAATACAACTATATGGAATTATATAGAAAACCCAACAAATCCCTCTTGAGCAAGCACTGGGCATCTGTGGAGCGCGAAAAACTTCCCCTAATAGCAGAAACCTTCAGGAGAACCAAGCTTAGGTTGGGTGACCTGTTGTGGTAAGTGGAAAGAAATAGAATAAAAGTCAGAAAACATTAACAAAAAGAAGCAACAACAAAAGACTGTGCAGGTTGGATAGATGAAACACAACTACAGAAGAGAGGTGCTTCCCAGCAGTCTAAATCCATAGCAGCATAACTAAAAGATGGTTCAGAGTAACCTGAACCTGACTACAAGCTTTATCAAAACGGAATGTTTGAAGCGTACTCTCTACATGTTGGCAAAGAGACAGAGACTCTCAAAAGAAGGTCATATCGTTTTTACAGTTTTTTATTATTTATTATTATTAATAATACAGTTGTTTGATAATGAAGACGTGATCTTTTTAGCTTATTTTATTTTTTTTATTATTATTATTATTTGTATTATTTACATCTGAACAGATGCAACAGACTTATTAATTATTGATTGTAAATATAGTGTAGTAGTGTAGTTTTCTGTTTAGAGTCCTGTGTTCCACCGCCTTTAGAATTTTTTTTTGTGTGGTCTCAACATTTCTTATTAGTGTGTAAGATTATACACACTATATAGAACACCTAGAACATAATTTAGGTTTACAAGGACAATGTTATATATTTTACAACTTTTAACGAAGCCTGAACAACAGAAATTAAATTTATTGCTAAAAGACATAACTCTTGTAAGTGTGTCACAGACTACAAACAATCCAAATTTACTTTAATTTACAAAATACAATTAGGTTCATCAGTGAAAACACAGAAAAATCACAGATTTTAGCTTTCATTGCATTACAGAAAAAGTCAGTCTTTTCTACACAACTAAGATGTGTCTTAGAGAGTTAAAGAGTTTAGGCTTCAATGATGGAAGCTTAACAACTCTTTTTTGTCTGCGATGGGCTGGTGACCTGTCCAGAGTGTACCCTGCCTCTTGCCCGTATGATAACAGGGATATGTTTTTTTTTTTTTTTTACCTTTTCTTTTAATCTTAACTCACTAATGCTTTCTAATTAGCAAACTTACTGTGAGTTAATTGCAAAGTCTGTCTTCAGTTACTCTAGCTTTCCAGCTATGGGTCCTGATTCCTGAGGCATGGTTGCTAAGGGTAAACTGAACATTTATGTCAATTTAAGAATGCACTTATTTTATGCCTGAGTTATGCTATTTATAAAATGTCCCTAGGGATTTTACATTTAGTAAATTATACTACCTCTTTGCCTCTATTTTCATTACAGTATGTGTGTGTGCTTTATACATATTAATATCTTTCACATACTAAAGACAAACACTGCACATGATGGACTTGCCTTGTGCCTGCTGGTGAAATGTTCATTCCACTTCTTTTTACCCCCGATCCCATAAATCAACCTGTGTGTAAAATGTCAGTGTCACCCACATACAGTGTCACACTGGCTCCACTGTGTGTACAAGGCTGCATGGATAAGATAGTCCATTGCTTTGTCTGTCCAATCATCCACTCCCTCCTTTTCTTCATCCTCCCTCCAGTTGTTTATCGCCACTTTCATCCCATCATCATCTTCAACTCCTCCTGGAAGCCTCCTCTGACTTCTCTCTAAATGGGATCAGTCCAGGTCAGTCAACACCCTGTGGTGGGACTACTGTCATTTATTAGTTCTGTGTGTGTGTGAGACTTTTATATTTTTATTGTGCCCATGTACACTTGTACATTTGTATATATTTGTACACTGTGTGTACAAATGTGCCTAACTACATACGGATGTGTTTTTTTACACAGAGGGTGTTCTTTAAAGGAATGTGAGCAAATATAACAGTAAATATAGTTTACCATTGCATAACAAGTTTTTTTTATTAGTTTGTTTTAATCAGGTAGTTTTTTGTTTCCTAGAGAAACAGGATAAACAAATCTGTCCGTATCACCACCTTTCAGGGATTACAGTGGGCTTGACAGTTGGCTTAAAGGAGAAAGGTTTTGTGATTAGAAATTCTGAACCTTGCATGAACTTTCCCTTGATAAGTCACTATAATGAGGCCTGGAGGCAAAACTCGTTGGTCATTTCAATGTACTTTATTTACTGTATCTCTGAAGTAGCATTACTGTAAGAATAAGGGGAGTGAAGCCCTTTACTGGTGGTTAGAATACGGTCTTAAAAGTCAATGTAATTATTTTTGCTGTAGCTTGAAAGAAGTGCTTCAGTGCACAAGGAAATCTCTCACCTGTAATTCTGTTGGCTGTCAGAGATAAAACAATTTCAACTTAGTGTGTCATCAGAGGCTGCCTGAACACATTGAGTGGTCCTGACAAAAGAAGTGCAGGAATGCAGTCATGTTCTCAGAATCACTGTGTTTTTATAGGTTTTGTGCAGATTGGGAGATGTGTATTCAGTATTTTGTGCACCAGTGTAGAAAAGCATCACTATTTCTGGTAGGTGGACTGTATTTTTTTTCTCAATGGAATCATTAAGGCTCCAAAAAAAGAAGAATGATCCTCCATTTTTTGCCAATAAGCTGTCTATAGCACAAAATATTAACAGTTGTCATGTTCCAAATGTAAAGCCAGAATAACATTGGTGGTATTATTTTACTTTTTTATTAAGTAGTACAGGTATGGCCCAATTTGATTTATTTTGTTTAGGCAAAAGTTGTTTTTATTATAGTTAGAAATACATTTGGGATCATGGCTTCTTATGTTGAATGAAAACTCAATAATATTGAGGTAATAGGTGTCCTCTCCACTTTGCTTAAAGTTATTTGTCCTCCCTCTTTCCTTAGGAATCCTCTCAGTGCTCTCTTTGTCCTCTGAGTGCACCTCCTTGTCTTCTGAGTTGCCCAAGGTGTCCTACGTCAAGGCCATCGACATCTGGCTCATCGCTTGCCTGCTGTTTGGTTTCGCCTCACTGGTTGAATATGCTGTGGTTCAAGTCATGCTCAACAGTCCAAAGCGCATTGAGGCAGAGAAGGCCAAGATAGCATCAAAAGAGAAGGCAACAGGAAAGAGCCCTGCTGCCAGGAACAACACAGTCAATGGGACTGGAGGAACGCCCCTTCATGTCAGCACCTTGCATGTAAGTGAATCTGGTTTAATCTCTGAGCAAATCTCAGATGCTTGGGAGTTTGAGGAGTATTTTCATTTATGACATCTCTACCAGAGAGTCCAGCTGCAAACACAGGATGAAAATGGTGCACTTAATGACTGTAAACCATTTTAACTACTATTGTTATCAATGAGAGTGAATGTAAAAATCATGACAAATTCTCAACTTTAATAAATAAAAAACAAATAAATAAAATATTATTTTATATATTTTGACCCATTTAAAA
>OMLM01021208.1:45476-60662 GCA_900302695.1 Helostoma temminkii | reverse complement strand
ATTATAATCATATAATATAAATTATATCTATGGGCCAGAAAGACAGGCTGTTGTCTAACTTGTTCTAACTTTGTTCTGAGTATTCTCTGTCCAGCAGGTGTATTTGCTCCAGAGAATACTCAGAACAAAGTTTGAACAATTTAGACAACAGCCAGTCTTTCTGGCCCACTACCTTCCTCACCTGACCAGGCAAGTGAATGTGGGCCAGCCACACCTTAGAGCAACCTCCTAATGCCTCTCACTCTCTCTGTCTGCTGTGCAAATTGTTTCCTTTGCTACAAGAGCCAGCCTGCCCCTCACATTTTGTTTTTCTCAGTGTGTGTGAATGTGTGTGTGTGAGACAGAGAGAAAGCGACGCAGGGTTAGGCCAATGCACCGGCTAGTTTACTCTCGCAGAGCAAACAAATCTCTGATGTGTTTTTCTAACCCTGATAGCCGCAGATGACACCATGTCAACAAGTGGGAGAAAAATATTTCTTCCTCTCCTTTTTTCTTTTATTTTCTTTGTTTCATATCCATCCCCGTATTCCCTCCCTCTCACTGTCTTTGTCTTTCATTAAGATCTTTCATTTTGAACATTCTTTTGTCTGCATTCAAATGTTCCAGTTCCTGCCGACTGCGATCCTCCCTTCTCTTTCTTCTTTTGACGAAACACAGAAAGCTGTAACCACAGAGAGGTTGTATTTAAAGGAAGTGACTGAGCCCAGCTTTACACAACAGTTTAGTGATCTCTGTTGCCAATTTGTATCTGTAAATCTTTGAGGATCCTGTTTGTGTGTTTGTTTGAGCCTGGCCAGGTGTGCTGGACTCAAGCCAAGGCAGGGATTAAAACCTCAAATCCCATTTCCTATTATACATATTGCAGTTATAATAGTTAGCTTTGATGTATTTTCTGCACTTGAATTGAAAGTTTAGTTTGCATAGTCATCAAGGTGCTGAGTAAGTTTCATGGCCCTAGGGTCCGTGAAAGCCTTTCAAAACACAACTGTTACGTTCAGTGATGCAGTGTTACATAAAAGTAACAGCAGTAAAAAAGTATATCTCTGTAACTAATGATTATCATTTTCAGTTAATCCAGGGATTGTTTTCGCCGTTAGTCATAAAACATCAGAAAAGAGTGACAAATGTCCATTACAAGTTCACAAAACCAGCACCGATATACAGCAGCTCAAATGTCAAAGAGCTGAATTAAGAAAAAAAAGCAGCTAATTCTCACATTGATCAACCCAGTCTCCTAAAAATTACATTCCTATACAACTAAGCTGCAATCACAAACCCGTTTTTGTGGGCAACCAGTTTTCTGTCAACATAATGAGCATTTACAACCACATTACAAATACATTAACACTTTACATATCAATTAAATGTCCACAGGCAAAATGTGTTTGCTGCCAAAATATCTGATCTACAAGGTTGCTTTATCTGTTCTGCAAAAATATATTATTTTGCAGTTCAACATCCAGCTTTATAAATGTTTTTATGGTTGGGATCAGACACTCACAGCACTGCGTTAAGACGCAGTCACTTCACACCCAACGTCTGAATGAAAATTTAAACATTCACAAAATACGTTGCATGACATTAAAGTGATCATGTTACAACAACGTAATCATGATTGCAGTTGAGTTGTACAGGAGCCTAGTTTTCAGGAGACAAGGTTGCATTAGTGCAGCGGAAACCAGAGAACCAGAAAATGACCCAAGTGATAAATCAGTTTTAAAAATAATGGCTACAGTAAATGTTACCTAATATTTTCAAAAGTATATTTTACTCCCTTGGAATGCTTCCCCTTTTTTGTTTTCTAACACTGATTCATGGATGACTGACACTACACTGCAATCTCCATGTAAGTAGTTCTTGTAACTTTACAAACCATTGTGCTGCACTATTAATGATTTAGATGAGTTTCTTTTTTATAGCACTGTTGCCCCACAGGTGAATCCACTGGTCAGTCAGGCATCTTTCTGTGTGGAGTTTGAATGTTCTCCCCATGTGTGAGACGGTGAGAATGTGAGTGTGAATGGTTGTCTGTCAGGCCTGTAATAGACGGGCAATCAATCTGGGTGTACCCGGGCTCTCACCCAATGAGAGCAGGTATTGGCTCAAGCATAGAGCTAAAGGGGTGAATACATATGTAATCACATATTTTTAGTTTTTTTCAATTTACAGTACTTTGTCGAGATTTGCTTTTACTTTGACATGAATTTGTAGTTTTTGTATGTGTGTGTGTGTGTGTGAAAAAATTAACTCTTTGTTATTAATTTGTAGCAAACTTAACTGATTATTATATATACATTATATATTATATAACAAGGAACATAATTAATATCTGCCGTTACAGTCCAATAACCAGCTATAGTAAATACAATACATGGTTTATGAAAAGATGGATGGAAACCCTGGTTGAGATGACAGTTCAGTGTATGTGTTCACTACCTACAGTACTAATGTTAATGGATGTACAGCTCCATTCACTGAAAACATGTCTCTGTTTAGTTGCTGTTGAGTAGATTAACTGTTTACCCAGGGAAACATGAAATAAAGAGAGTGCTGCATATTTTGCACCAATGGCACTTGAAGACTAAACAGTTGTACAATGATTTACAGTATATTATAACAATATAAAAAGTACATTACAGTATCAATGCTACATTAAGGTTGTTTAGCTGCAAATAAAATGAATTTAAATTATGATCATAAAACCAATTATTCGGTTTTGTTGAAATGTTAAGTGTTGGAGGCACTATTTAAAAATGCCTCTGCTATGTGTGTGTAAAGATTAAAGCTCCAGAAAATCACTGGTTATAATTATGTTTACATTTTTTCACAACAGATTGAAGATTTAAGCCTAAGAATGAAATTAGAAATGTAGAAATCCCACAAAGGTGGTTCTATCCAAATAACACCCTCCCCACTCTTAATGCTGGTTGAAACCCTAAATGTTGGTATGTTAAAACCTTGTTTAACTGTTATGAGTTCTGAATCATACCCTCACTTCTACACACATGCGTGCACACATACACTGCAGTGTTTTGACTGGTATGTCAGAGTTAAGAGATCAGTACAGACCACCCCAGAGGAAAGGAAAGCAAAGGAAAAGTAGGGAAGGATTTAAAATTTGTAGGTTAAAGAGTAAAATTTATTATTACATTTTTACTTTAAAAACTCTTAAAAGATATGGAAACACTGAAAGTTTTCTTTTTTAATAGACGCTGAAGGACAGACAGCTTGAAATACAATGCAAAAAAGTACCCGCTGAATAAGTCAAGACAGCCAAGGTCCTCCTCTCTGTGACAAAACTTGAAAAAGCATTTTCTTTCTGAAGCTCTGCTTAGCGATAAATGCACCTGCGTTATTAAAATGTTGGGTATTAGTGGGTAGAATGGGGTGTAGAGAAGTGCAGAAAAGCGGCAATGAAAGGAAGAATGTTCCTTGACCGTTTTACCCTGCAGCAAAAAGATGAATCAAACAGTTTTGAACTTTTTGTTCCTAGGCTTTAACTTCAGCCATTAACAGGAGCCATTACATTAAAAGCTTAATCTGTGATCCATACTTAAAAAAACTGCAGCATCTGCTTTGTAAAGCTGATTTAAACATCAAACAAATATCAGTTAAAAATGACAGTAAATACGAGAATCTTCAGATAAGTTGATATTCATGCACTAATAGGTGAACATTGTATGTGATGCATTGTTTTGCTCTGTCTTGGCCTAGTCTGGTCCAGTTTGTGTCGTGTTTCCCCTGAGGTGTGCTAAGCCTCTGTCTGTGTACAGGTACCTGTGGCCCTCCTGTTTAGTCTCAGGGCAAAGCCGCCCTCACTCTGGACAAATACCTTCCGCTCCTCCCCAAAACCACTTCTATCAGAGGCCCAGACAATACACACTCACAAAGAGCTTGGAAAAGCCAGGGCTACATGCAAGCACAAGCACCCACACATGTATTTTACCATATATTGAAAGTAGACAGGTTAAATGTACAAATGCCATTCAAGTCAAAGTAGAAATATGAGGTTAAGATCTGTTTATGTGTGTTAACAAATTAAAAACAAATATCGCCGTCTTAGAACTTTTCGTTTAGATGCACATATGTGTGTATTAAAAATGCATTTGGAAACAAATGTCTTTTTTGAAAACAAGTTCCCTCTGAAATTTGGACATTATGTATTTTGATACCAGATCTGTGACACACGCGTGACTGAGAAAACCCTGGAATGTGTTTACCTGCCTTTACCACTCTTAATGTCCACACACACACACACACACACACACACACACACTTGTGGACCAGACTCCTTGGAATGAGCTTGGTTCACTGCAGCATGTTGACAAAGTGACAGATGAGACTTTACATTGCCATCAATCTTGAGTGACAGCTCTGACCTGATCTCTGACCTGATGTATCAAGCCTGTTCAGGTGCATTTATGAGTTAACTCAAGAGATCCCTGGTTCTACTTAAATTAATAGGCTATAGGTGTGAGTAATCAAAATAAATAAACTAGGTGTTTATTTATTGTTCGGAAGTAAACCAAACATTCTTGGATCAACATCTCAGATCAAATCCCTGATTAGAACATGAGTGTTTTGTTACTTTGGTATTGCCTATTATCTTGCCTTTTGAACTTTTTGCGCCTTTTTTTTTTCTTTTGCAAAAAGTCCCTAAATGCGTTCAACTGCAATCAATTCAACCGAAACTGGACAAGTGCTCCGTGTCATTTTTGTGTAAAGTTTGTTTAAGCCCTGAAGGAATCAACGTCCAGACAAAGCTTCTGGAGCAGCAGTGGTAACCCCCTGATCTTGATATTTGTTTAGATAAATGATGAATGCCTGTGTAAAGGTATCTAACTGACTTTATTTTAGCAGTAAGACTGACACAGCAATTCTATGGTTTCCTAAACCTGCTCTTTTTAAAACTGGGTTAAACTTTAACAAAAAAGACACTACGATGCCCCATACGATTTGCAGCCTGCAGTAAGTGCTCTGTCTGATCAGGGCTGAAGAGATGTTAAAACTGAAATTTTTAAATCAGTACTTTATGTGCCATGTCAAATAGGGGTATATCTGCTAAAAACTAAGCATGACATGCAACAGATTCTTCAATTGGGAGCAAAGTAGGAATACTGGCCATCCTAGACCCCTAAACCTTTACCAGAGCACCCTAGTAGGTCTTATACTTCACACATGCAAACGCACCGGCATCCACCTATTTTGCTTGTGTCCCCATGAAACCAGCAGCACAAGTCTTCTGGATTACTTGCCGGAAATGTTTGCCACTGTATGTTCACAGCACTTTGGGAACCTCACCACTGTTGTTTGTTTGAATGTTGTCATCCGCATCACAAACCTGAAGGGTGACAAAGTTAGCAGGAATATTTCCCACGCTAAGTTACTGTCATTCAAAAATACATGTTTCACTTGTAAAATCAGCAGCGCTCAACCTCCAACACTGTCATTTTCTCATCATCACTTTGTCCTATACTTATATATATAAAATGTTGACTGTTTAGATTTACTGCCAGCTTAATTTGCACGTCTACCTTTTGACCTTTAGATTTGTTGTCCAGGTGCCAACTCTGTCTTCCTGTTGTGCCTCAGACAGCACTAACCTGAAGCGGTTTATCAACTTTGAGGTACCAAACCTATATTTTATGTCATTGTTAAACCTGAGGGAACTGTCAGACTCAGGGTGGGTCAGGATTGGGCGTATTGAACCTGGATTAAAGTCAAAAATTAGGCAGAGAGCTGGGGAGAGTATCAGGTACATCTGAAAACAATTATCATTTCCTGTCTGGGTTCAGTGTAATATCATTTTGGGTGAGTTGACTTCAATGGCATGCACAGTTAGCATAAAGTTTTAAAGCCAGATTTGAATGGAATGCACTGTTAACTGAAAGGATTAATAAAAGATCTGACTTGAATGGTTGGATGATTTAGAAGAGAGGAAGAGAGTGACTTGTCTGGGAGATTCCTTCAAGGCAAAGCAATACTCACGCACTCAAGGCACACACATATGTAAGTACATACAGACAAGTCCTCGCCTACTGTTCTCTCATACACACTCGCACACACACACCCAACCCCAACTTCCTCCTGTTGTTGTGTGTGTTTTGTCTGTCTAATCTCTCTCTGGTCTAATCCTCACACTGCTGCCAGACAGACAGGCCCACCCAGGTGAATGAGCTTAAATTTAAGTATAAGAGTTTGTGTCAGTGTGCGTTTGAGAGGGACACACAGCTGGTGGATGTCACAGGTCATCCCCAAGTGACTTAGATGACACTTGGGGATGTGTGCAACATGGGAACATACAGTACGCACAGATACAAGCAACACAAAGGAAATTAATGACAGAACGTGATGTTCATGTACTGTTCACTGCAATTAGTGGACTCACACATTTTATGAAATCTGTGCAAATGTTTCCGGTTTAACTTATGTGAACTTTGACTTGCCATCTTGACAGCGTTGACCTTTGAGGCAACAGAGAGCCCAAAGAGTCAAAAATTGCACTTTCTCATGTGGTTATCTGGTGCTTCAGCTTTACTGTGTTGCAACTATATAAACTTGCTCCATTTTGACTATTTAGCAGCTGAGCTAAGCTAACTTTGTGAGAAGAAAGCTTTATTTTAACTCCACTGTGACTCATAAATAAATAAAATTCAACTTCTTTAGTTGGAGACAGTGGGTGTTTTATGAAAAGTATGTTTCAATTAATAGTTCCGGTCCATTTACGATAGTTGTGACTATTGTTGAAGATTGTGGTAAGATTTTACTGTGACTATTACTTTTTTCAGTGATGCAGCAGTTGCACTCTCATATACGTTGGTAAAAGTACATTAAGACCTTAGTGTACTGTGCTGTATAAGGTAGGAGCTCTCTTATCCTTCATCCTGACTCAACACTGACCGGTATGTTGCAGGTTTGATCCCCTGCAACGTGATGCTTCTACCTGTTCCGGCTCCCTGGAGTCTTGGTGCACTGTGAATCTGCCACTTGTACATGTTCTCTTTGGTTAACATGCATAGAAAATACGTTCCTAATTATTCTGTGTCATGTGGTTATCGGGCGCTTCAGCCTTCAAATCCACTGAGACTGTAAAGTGTAACTTTAAATTTGTTTTAATTTAATCCATGTTCTAGCAATTTCCAGTTGACATTAAAAGCTGAGTTGCATTTTATATTCAACTGAGACATGCTGCGACTATTCTATATAGCACATATGACAAACAGCTAATCCTTATTTATGCCTTCCCAGCCTGTCACATACTAAGCTGCAGTTGCATTATGGCCAGTGGCAGGTAAAGTACAGTAAGCCTGACTGGATTTGGCAGCAGCCTGAGACACAAATGGTAAAGAGTTTCCTTCTAAAATGAAAGATATCCCCTGTTTGAAAACTGGCACCTTCTCGTTGTTGGCATCAAAGCAAAACTCATTATAGAGTGACACACAGTTTTAGGTTATCTCGAGACCTTGTAACAGCTACACTATTGCTGCTGATGTGAATCTGTCAAATCATATCTTGTTGAAACGTATCGTGGCGTCAAGGGAAATTTCTTTTACAGTTTAAAACATCATCCCAACAAATGTAAATCAAACATTATAACTAATTCATTAATTTAAAAACAATTTGTAAACAAGAAACAGTGAATAAAAGTGTCATAAAAGACCCGGGATCATTTAGAAATGAGTTCAAAATAAAGTGTTTGTATATGAGAAAGACAAAATCTATATACCAGGACAATCTAAACACTAGCTATTTGTTGTTGAGGGATATTTACTAAAGGTACAGACACATAAAAGTACATGTTACACATGCTAAAAATATATATTTTAATGTTATATTTTATTTTATGTGTTACAATGGGCCTCAGTTACTGCTCACAATGTCCAGTTTAAAACAATTTATAGCATCTTTAACATAGAATCAGATAACTAGCATGCTTTGTTTGAATATACATTCTTGGATGTGCAGAAAAAAATATGCCTCCATCTTCATTTTTCAGAGAAGTTTCTTGTTGAAAGCAGGTTGAACTGAAGCACCGTGAGGCTGATTGCAGGTGAAGAGGCCTCTTTTTATGCTGGGTAATTTACATGACATGATTACTCTAGCAGCTTTTTCTTTGAGTGTGTGTTTGTGCTTGTGTGTCTGTGCGAGACGGAGAAAGAGAGAGAGAGAGAGAAAAAAAACTCCTCAGGACCAGGGTTTAGTGGTAAAATGGTGCTAAACATCTGTGAGCTTGATGACACTCACTTAAAACAACGAGAGGGAAGGTGGGAGGGAGGTATGATTGAAGGAAGAAAAGAGGGAGGACGCGGAGGAAGAATGGGGGATTCAGGGAGGGAGAGAGATGAGGACATGGGGGAGAGACACACGAAACAAAGTGAGAGCAAAGATGAAATAGTAGAACTGTAGGGAGAAGGTAAAGAATTATATTCACGCACCTCCAAGATAATGAGCTAAATGTTCAAATCAAGATGAAAGGTGTGTGTGTGTTTGTGTGTGTGTGTGTGTGTGTGTGTGTGTGTGTGTGTGTGTGTGTGTGTGTGCGTGTGTAGGGGGCAGACAGGGCAGGCAAGCTGCATGGTCTAACATGCTGTAAAAGCACCTGAAGAAACAACACAAGACTGGCACGATAACATCTACCCTGACTGCCCTTCCAGCTGTGCGTGTGTTTATTTGTGTAGGTGTGTTCAGAAGTCTGACACTCAGATATAAACTCGCTGAAATATGTGGTTTTGTCATACCCTGCACCTCAGGTAGCCTTTTAAACTCTCGTTTGTCTCTTACATTTCAACTGTGGGTAACTTTAAGTCAAAGATGAACTCCACATATTATATAAAGGATAGACATGTAACGTATATTCTGTACCTGCTTGATTCATTATTCAGCATTATCCAGCATTTGAGTTTACATTTAGTTCACTGAGGATAAACGTACATTAGTGCCCTTCTCTTCCTTAAAATGTTGGGTTTTTATATATCTCTATATTTACATAAAGTATTTATAGTTAATGATAATGATAATTCAGCCATTATGACAAAAAGTAACATAAAAATCTTGTGAACAGCTTCATTAAAACAATAACAGCATTGCTAGGTAGCAGATATCTATACATACATTAACACAAACAGTATTGTGGTGTTAGTGTTGCTCATGTTCATGCTGTGCTCTCTCCTCCACACAGATCAATGATTTTCACTCTCGCAACTACGTCTCGCAATGACTGATGCGTTAATGAGACAGAGACTAACTAACTGAGTAATTTAAATGTAATGTAAAGTCCTTTTGTCACTGGTGACAATCATAGAGGCTATTTTCTATACAAATAAAATGCAATCATACATATGCTTTTGTGGGGAACGTAATTGCAACCTGATTACATTTTCTAACACCATAATGACCTTATGTTCACTGTTAATGAAAATAACAAGCTGCATATATGTTGATACTTAAAATATACTAAACGTACAAAGACAATGGGTTTTTTTTCTGCCAACATGTCGGATCTCCAACAACCTGTTTACTTTTCTGAAAGAATATCAAACCTTGCAGTCCCGTTTGGTCACTATAATGTTAACATTTTTTATGGTTGCTTCAGGAACCCTCAGCACTGGGTTAGGGTCAGTGAAAGTGGGTGGGTGGTTTAAAAGGGAAAAAACTTCTGCAGTGTGTACAGACCTGACTCTCTTTCTCTTAATAGATATCACAATGCAAAAATCTAACAACAAAAAAAAAACACAGGAAACGGTTGTTTTTTTTAGGATGGATCCCAATTATAATTTGTTTATACTGAATAACATATTTAAACAAGGTTTGTTTAGTTGCATAGGATCATAATTGTCAGGAAATGCAATTGCTTTTCCTTCCAAGAAGCATAAAATTTTAATGTGCAGTAGCTCCCAGATATCTTGTCTGTCATTTATTACACATTTTCTTAAAATTCAGCCATAAATTAATTCAGGTAAATGCAATGCTTGACTCCACAAACATCTGTAATGATGTGTCAATTACTGTTTAAGAAAACACCACTATACCTCACATCACTCTGGTCTTACTTCACCTCTTGCTCTGTCTCTCCCAGGCAGAGGTGGATTAGCAGAGTTCTGCTCCGTTTACCTCCACCTGTCAACGCTACTTGGCCGAGCATATGTGTGTGTGTGTGTGTGTCCTGTGCATTCAGCCATGAGAAGCAGCCGCTAAGACCCTGCATCATGGGTTCTGTGTAGGTGACAGCTAAAGAGTCCCACCCAGAACACACATACACACACGGTCTTAGAAAGTTAAGCCCAGTAAATGCTTTGGGTATCAAGTACTATCACTGGTGGTGCACTCAGAATATGAAAACTTGATGCTCTTTTTAAGTTTCTTGTTGCACTTTCAACAGCTGAGAGGAGAATGTAGGGAGACACAGAGATATAGAGAAAGAAAAAAGAGAGAGAGGGTTTGTTGTCTTGTTGTGTGGTCCCGTGTGACTGTGAGGGAGCTGCACCTCCACGCCTCACTGCCATCCTCCTTCCTCCTGCCTCCTCCTCCTCTCCCCCCAGCTCTCAGAGCCTGCTCTGGCCTGTTAGTGGGAAGTGTCCTTGCAGCTGACACACACATGCATGCTTTAAAACTTTTAAATGTTGGCAGTATGTCTCCACAAGTCCACAAAATCAAAACATTACTCATAAACTTCAAAATTACAGATGTCCCAGTGCGTCAAAAGTCAAAGTTGGAAGACATACGATTACTACATGAAATTACTGTAAGAAAGTACTGTACGAAATTAATGAAGTGAGCAAAGTCAGTTTCAGCAGGTGGTGCTCTTTTGTCTTTTAAGTATTGGTAGCTTGACACTGCCAGCTTATATAATATTATCACATGTGGTGAAAACTGCCAGCAAAAAACAGTCTATGATTAATAATGATAACGTGGGAAGAAGGCCATGTAGTAGGAGAAATATTTTGTAGCAACAAAACCTTGTTTAAATAGTTGTTCAAGGTTCACTGTTTGAAGGTGTTCAAGAGATCCTGAGTCATCTCATTACCTAAGCACTCCCAAGCTTTGGAACAGTTTTCCTGTCACAGCAAGAATGCTGTTACTAATGTGTACAGTGACTAAAAGTTTTCACCTATTTCTTCACAACACAAATTCATTGTTGACTAAATATGGCATTGAATTTGAACATTTATTAATACATTAAGTCAAAAACTTAGTGACTTTTCGAAACGTTTTTTATCTTTCTATTAACATAAATCAAGATCGTGATGGTGCTGCGTGTAGGTACGGGTGAGGAAGGTCGCATCTGTTGCTGTACAAATGAAAACACTAAGTCATGAGGAAGATCATTAATGGTAATAAACCCAATGAGAATCATCAGCCAACTGTATCTGAATCCAACAGGCTCAGACATTTTGTGTTAAAAATGCATAGAAAGAAGTCCTGTTGCCTGACTCAACTTTCGGGTATAACCTCACACTGTAAATCTTCACTGGAATAAGCAAAGGAAAAGGTTGGTAAATCATGCACTAGCAAAAAAACAGCTGGGAAGTTTATATTGTTTTGTGTCAGCTAGATGTATATTATACTGTGTGTGCTAATTGTGGCATTTATTTGAGGTGCATGTTTTTTCAGAGGCATCCATGTGTACGCAACAAAGTCTTAATGTCACTAGTCACTGTACCCTTCTGCATTCCCTGCCTTAACAACTTTAACTTTAATGTCTTGTTTTACAACAAAGCCTAGATCTAGAAT
Source organism: Helostoma temminkii (assembly GCA_900302695.1). NCBI lineage: Eukaryota > Metazoa > Chordata > Actinopteri > Anabantiformes > Helostomatidae > Helostoma > Helostoma temminkii. The sequence continues at coordinate 48,932 of OMLM01021208.1, read as the reverse complement.
CTGAATCATCTATCAAAGTTTGGTGCAGTCCTTCTGGTGAGAGAGCAGACCCAACCAAAACAGGAGATTAAGCAAAAATCACACAATAAAAAAACACTTAGAAGTTCACAACACAGTACCTTATTACTGCATCTGACCAATGAGCGGAGGAGATGTTCATGGCTAGAAGTGATGCATTTTGGTACGCTGGGATTTTCCTCTGTGTGAGAAGAAACAGAAGTAAGGGGTAAGCTCCACACATTTACAATCTTATCAAGCTATTTAGACAAGAGCAAACACACTAAAGTGTGAAAATGCCCTTTGTGGTTAAAATAAGCTTTATAAAAGAATGTATCTTAATATCTCTTAAAGGGTATTTTTATTGAGCTTACAGATACGGGACAAGTGCCAGATTCTCAATTCATGTCACCACCTGTTTGTGATAAATTCAGATTGTGTTGCTAAAAACACCCAGTGCTGCTACTGTAGCCACCTGAGTTGAGTATTTATTTTACAGTAAGTTTTCCCCTGTGAATTTAGAGATGGATGGTTTGTCCTGAATTGTGATTTAATAAGAGAAAGACAGAGAGAGTCAGAGAGAGAGAGGTAATTAAAATGCAGTGATTAATGTTCTAATGAGTTTATTCTCCAAGGGGATTAACATGAGGACTAATAGCAGCTGTGCTAAAAACATCCCAAAAAAGCCTAAACACAGGAGACAAAAAGAGACAGGATTTACTGGTCCATGTGCAGAAAAACAGTTTGTTGTTGTTGTTGTTGTTGTTGTTTGAGTTGTGTTAATTTACTGTTGACTTTTGCAACCTTGGAATGACCTCAGCTTAAATGAAAAAGTTAAGAAGAAATTTAAAATTTCTGTTTCCAGTCAAACGACACTAAATAGGAAAAATGTTTCTCTCGCCTCTCATTTATCAGTCAGGTACAACCCCAAATAAAAAAGGTTCACACAGCATGCCGGTGTGAACCTTATTATATGTAGACCTCCGTGATTGACATTCATGGGGAGGTAAATCTCAGGGTAAGAAAAAAAATAGCTTTGAGCATTCACGGCATCACAGTGGGCTCAGTAATTGTGAAACGGAAGAAATCTGGATTCAGTAGGACCCTTCCTACAGTTACCCATCTGGCCAACTGAGTAACCAGATAAAATCATACTTCAACACAGCATCAGAGATGGCAGAATCAGCTAAAAGGGAATTACAGTCCATCAATCAAGACTTTATGGTTGGGTGTCTAGATGGAAGCCACTTTTTTAGCCTGATGAGAAAATTTTACTCTCTGGGAAAACCCCTGCATTATATATCTGGCAAACACCAGCTACTGCAAGTCAGCTGGCAAATACCATCCCTTAAGTGTAGCGTGGTGGTGGCAACATTATGGGGATTTCTCAGCAATCCCACAAAGAATATTCAGCAAAAAATACTTGTACATGTAAGATTTCAGTTTTTATTTTTATTCTGATGATTACCAGTCAAAATCTCAATTTAGTGCTCACTACTGAGTTGACTATCAAGTGTACATCATGGGAGTAGTGAATGAGTGAATAGTACTGGAATCCAAGTGTACATTCGAAGAAATTCCTTCAAGGTTGTTGCGCTTTCACAAGAATGGGATGGATGTTAAGTCACAGTAACCTTGACCTTTGACCTTTACCACCAAAATCCAATCAGTTTAACCTGGAAACCAAGTTGACTTTTCAGTTGAAATTTCTTCATGGCCGTCCAATCGTTCAAGAGATGTCAGACAGGTAGACCTGGAAACATATTAGACTACATAAAACTATCAAAAGAATTATTCACACTTCTAAAAACTTTTATTTTAATACATTTGCAAAAGTTTCCTAATACATGTTTTTGTCATTATAGTTTAAAGAGTCTAGACTGAAGGACATAAATGACTACTTAATGAATTTTAAATTAAATGAGTCACAAAACTTTCTTAAATTTAAATTCATTTTCTTGTGCAGTGTGACAATCAGTAAAATAATTTCTCAATAATGTTTTATATTATAGTCCACCTCTTCATTTATACAAAACCTTGTCACATTTATTTACTTTAAAACACATTGAACATCACATGGAGCTAATGCTAATCTCACAAACTATTTCACGATTTTGGGAAGTTAAGAGAGAGAGGGGAAGTTAAGAGAGAGGTGATAGAAAAAGACATGAAGACATGAAAAGAGGAATATATATGTATATATATATATATATCCTTGTAACCAATTGGTTTTTGGATTGATAAGGCAGAGTGACATTATGGTTGGCTCAGCCCTTTTCAGAAAAAAGGAAAGATTAAGACAATCCACACCGAGTCACCTTCCCTGCACCACAGTGCTTAGAGACCTAAGGAGCAAAGAAGATTGTGGGAGAGACTGGGGGTTCTGGCATAGCATTGAGGAGACCTTACAGGGCATTAGCTGTAACGTACTCTACCTGAGAGAGCTACAGCATAGAGACAGTGTGGGTATATTTATATTTTTAATTCATTTTCCAAATCCCTTGGTTTGACTTCCAGTTCTGCAAAGTGTACCTGGACACTAAACCCTGAACCTCTGGCGCCTTAAATGCAGCAGTATAACTCATCAATTCCCAGTTGAGATATTATAGTTCAACTTTGAATGCACAATAATTAGAGTGACCACTGTGTTTATTGTTTTATAAGTTATGTTTGACATAATGCAATTAAGATCATTACAAGGGATTTGGAAAATAAATAAAAAATATAAATACCCGCACTGTCTCTATGCTGTACACGAATCGTAAACATCCGACTGGTGAACTAGTGTAGATTTGTAGTTAAATCCAACAACTTACAGTGTATGTGCTCAGTCTGATATTTTGTGTTGCATGCAGAAAATATCACATTACATTCCTGACACTGTGTAATCATATTGGATTTGCCTGCAAATCTGATGCAAACGGTTGACTCAGTATTTCGATTTTAATGTTTTTTGCTGTGTATCGGTATTTTTAAGACTGCCACGTTGTAGGAGTGCAGCCTAAATCTAATCTGAGAGCTGCTGGCTTGTACCTTTGCCTGAGACATAGAAGAATTAAGGAGGAGATTAAGGTGTGTGTGGTAATCTATAAGGATGTGTTGATTTGTAAGGTGGAAACATGGATAAGCATGAGCATTGGTGTGTGTGTGTGTTTGTGTGCGTGTGTATTTCAGGGTTGCAAGAGTAAGAGTTTGACTTTGGGAAGTGATCTGTTTCATCCAAGTCAAGTGTTTTCAACTGATACTCAAACGCACATGCTGTATGTACACATACTGTACATGCACATAAGCACATGCACAGATGCTCAGTTGCACACGCGGCCATTCATTCACACAGTGATCTGTATCGGCCGTTACGTTAGTTGTCATTCTCTTTGTTAAAAAGGTGATTTATGTGTTCTTTGTAAGGCCTATTTGGCTTCTATGTGAATGTGTGTGTGTGCGTGCTGGGGGGGAGAG
>OMLM01021208.1:25379-45456 GCA_900302695.1 Helostoma temminkii | reverse complement strand
GGGGGGGGGGGCAGGGCATTGGGGCACGGGTGTGAAGCCTCAGGGCAAAGTGGCACAACAGCTGCAAGAGGCCTCAACACGATCCACCCTTCTTGCTTTTCTCTCCATCCATCCTCTCTCATTCTTCCTGTCTGTGCCTCTCACAGATGATTCTTTGCTGAGAACCAATGGTTTCAGTCAGAACCTCTCAATTGTTTTCTCTTGTGGACAGCGACAGCTAATGTTGTTGTTGCTGATCAGATTTGATTTGTTTCCGATGATCTGATTTTTAAAACTGTCTTTCTCTTTTAAAGATTTTGCTGGAACCACTGTATGGAGTCCTGGGTCTGGAGCTGTCCCCGGTACTCCCCTGCCCCCAAAATTTGTTCGTCATTTGCCTCACCTGTCTCGAGTATTCACTTTCTTTCCTCCCATTCCTTCCTTCTCCAAGCCTTTCATATTCCATATATATATCATTTCCTAGTTCCACCTCTATCCTTTCTCCTCCACCATCGTCTAGTACCATGTTAAAGTTAATGTTGGCATTTTCACTTAGAATTGTGCTTAAACAATGCTTTAGTTGCGTTATTTTAACTATGCTGTACTTGTCATTCCCTCAAACAGTAACAATAAGAGACTCAATGGAACTGAATTTCCAACCTGAATGTAACATCAGTTATGCAAAATCATCCAATATTAGCATACTTCTTTATTTTTCTAAGACCAGTGTATTTAAATTTCCAGGTTTACCTGAAATAATCGACACAAAAAGAATATTTTTCCACAGAAGTGCTCATCAGTGATGAGTATTTTCGGTTTACAGAACCGAAAACACCTTTCTGCTTCTTACAGTCTACATTCCAAGGTCCAGTGCAAAAAGACAATACGACACAATCACAGTCCTGTTTCACAGTCACAATCCTGCTTTGTCCACCTCTGTAAACAGCACAGTCAGGAGCACAGAAACTAGAAGAGTAACCTGCAGCATGCTGCCATTTTACTACTAAACTGTATCTGCAGCTCATGTGTATGCTGGTACAGTAAAAAAACACATGCTTACTAATCAAAACATTGCTCTACAGTGCCACTAGTGGACAAAATCTCAACACTGCAAATCAAAACAGTGCCTTTTCTACTTGTTGTCTTTTGAGGTGAGTTGGCTCTTAATTCTGTCTGTTACTGTATATTCACTCTTATATAACTGTAACAGGTGGACATGAAAGGGGGTCCCCACAGGGAGAAAGGGAGCGAGAGTGTAGTATGATGGATTGATGGTGGGCACGGCTGATGCCAACCTCTCTGTAACAAGGAGAGGCAGCTGAAACAGACGGTCCCCTCCCCTTTATTTGTGTGTGTTTGTGTGTGTGTGTTGTCACACTGCTTGGCAGGGGTGGCACAACCATCTGCCTCATCAGGGTGGTGTGTGTGTGTGTGAGAGCCTGGGGTAAGACAGGCTGAGATAAACGGGTGATTGAGTGTTTGTGACTGCTTGTTGTAAGTGAATGGAGTACTGGCACTGACAGCAACTAACACTCTCTCTCTCTCCCTCACACAAACACACACACACACACACACACAGTCAGCTGTGTGCATGAGACATTAGGCTATAGTTGACCTGCTTTGAGACAAACTGGGCACCATTTTGTTTACAGCTCAGTGTGTGTGCACATTGTTTTTGTTTTTGTTCATGAATCTTTTCCTAGTTTATGATATGTAAACCTGTGAAGTTTAATAACATATGTGAGTGTTTATCACTTGCTCAGATGCCTTTCTTCGTTTTGTACACATACAGTGTGTGTGTTTGTGTGTGCATGAATATGTGTCGCAAAAACTCTCTCCAACTGTGTGTCTTTAAAGGCATTGTGTGGTGAATAAATATTCCTTATTAAGCACTGAAAGCCACCACAGCATCTGTTGTTCTACACTAAAACTGTGTCCCAACAACTGACACACAGCCAGAGTTAATAGTCGAGAGACTCAGTGCTTTTACAGTGTGTGTGTGTATGTGTGTGTTCAACAGGGCAATTCTTATCAAATGCAGGCAGTTAAATGAAAATATACAGAAGTGCATTAGTCAAATTAATATTTAATTTCCCCCCACAGGAGTCACTGACTCTGAACTTCCTCATCAGTTTGGTTAATCTGATTTTTCACACAAGACTTTAAACCTAAACTCACTGACAAAGTGAGAAACAAGGCTTCCACAGTACAACATGAATTTTGCTTTTTTGAAGAAGAAAAAATGAAATTGGAATTGGAAATTTGGGTGATTATGGGTGATTTTAATGTTATGGAGGAAAACTGTGTTATTGTGTCGTTTCTTTACCATTTTGATATGTGACAGATCATTCAAAAAATTAATCTGATCAGTACATCTCTCCAATATTTAAATGTATATTGTGATTTCGTAAAATCTGTTATTTTGTTTTCAAACTCAGTGATGTTGTTCACACATTGAGCCACAGAGAATCAATCTGACAGCAGCTAATTACATTCAAAAACATATGTTGGCTTATGATCAGCAGCTCTTGTCACAGTCAAAGAACAGAATAATGTGCTAAAATATATTTTATTAGAGAAGGTGATAGTAGAGATGCACCTGTGTATTAACTTCATGTCACAGGCATTTTGTTGTTGAATTGCATTCTCTGTTAACATCCTCCGACAATGGGTTTCTACCTGTTGATAAAAAAATGTTTCATCTGAAAAGAAAAGCATTGCTCATAGATTCTGGATAATATCAAGCATTGCCTTGGGAAATCTTGAGGTGTAATTTTGTTTCAACAGGAAGTAGACAAATACTGCACAACTAAATTACAAAAGGAGACCAGAAGGTCAAATACAATAACATAATAGTGGAATTTTATATTAGAGTAATTATTAAGCACCTTGACTTTTGAGTTTTTTTAATCTAAAGATTCCTCAGAGAGAGAAAGTCTAATTTTCTACTTTGTACTGTAAGTGCTCAGCTGACTTTACAAAACTGTTCTGTTGTTTTCCATCTCTCTCATTTCTCTCTCCCTCCTCTCCTCCTTCTCTCCTTCCCTCCATCCCTGATTGAGACACAAAGATAGGAGCACCCACTGAGCAGCGAGAGCAACATTATCTGCTGTAATCACGCTTGTCTGTCTGCAGCCTATTGACTCTGGTTAACTGATACCTATTGTGTGTGTAAGTTAGTGTGTGTGTGTCTGAATAATCATACTGTACGTTCCAAACTCAACACTATAAAATTAAATACAAATTTTGATGTTTGTGTACTATATATATTTTCATTCTTTTGGCTGTTACTAATGCTTTCAAACTAATGTATCATAGTTACCTCCCTTTTCACATTATTATTTACAGTACTAATACTTATAACATAGGGTCCATTTGAGTTACATGGTGATTTACACTCACCTGTGATTTGGGTGTGTGACTGTCCTCGTCCTAATCTCTCTGCTCACTTTACCTACCTATCCATCCCTCTCCTTCCTCCCACCCTTTCTCTCTGTCTCTTTGTCCAGCCTCTCTCACTTATCTCCTTCCTCACTCGCTCCCTCTCTTCCTACCTGCCAGCTGCTGCTTGGGGCCTCCTGGCTCTTACAGTTCTCCCTCAGACAAAGAATGGATAGAACTACAAAAAAGGGGAAAACGAATGACAGCTATAAACCCCTTTGTTCCCTGTACCACTCTGTCACCCACCATTACCTTGTGCTAGTGTCTCTCCCTCTCTCAGTCTAGCTCTCCCTCTCTTTCTTTCTCTCTCTCTGCTCTGTTTTATCCCTGAGGGAGTCTTCATGGTATCTGATGTCTCAGTCTTGACTAACGGTCACTGAGACTGTCTTGTCTGCACAACTTTAAGTTAAGTGGCCTGTTTTCTACTGGTGACCCAAACACAGAGGCAGCTGGAGCTTCATTTGCAGCCTTGTTTCCACTACAGGGCTCTATCAAGTCAGGGTTTGTTTCTTAACAGCCTGATATTCCATTGCCATTCTCCAATGACTCTAATATGCTATATAGAACAATACAAAGGTTAGTGTGTTCCAGACTGTGGTATGGGTAAAGGAAAATACAAAAGTAAATCCTGTCTCCTGCTTCAAGTCAATGCTGAGGCCAAAATCCAAGTTATTTTCTAACCAAGTTTTTCTTTAATACTACTTAACCATCAAGTTAACAATTGTAATTTTTCATCATATTGCCATCATGATTGTGGATAATGTTTCTTCAAAAGTGATTTTGTTCATTGCGTCATAAACATATATTTTTAACAGACATCGATATCTAATTATTGAGTAAGAGCAGTTCAGAGTTGCCAGAATCCTAATCCGCATGCCTTGGATAATAGAAGGAAATTGCAGTAACCAGAGGAAAACCATGCAGGCCTGCAGAGAACATGCAAACTCCACAGAGAAAGGGCCCAGCAAGCCAGAAGTTTTGGACTCATAACCTTCCTGCTGTGACCCTAACTCTGTACTTTAAAAAAACTCCCATGCAGCTTTTTCACAGTTAGCTTTTTAACCAGTATGGGGACTGACAAATCAGTCATTAAAGATAAGAGGACAATACTAAGAACATAGAAAACTAAGCTCCTAAGCATATATAGATCAAATGTTAACTGCCATACCTACAAAAGCTTCTAAAAGGATGATGCTTTTGTTTTTCATTGCGATAACAATAAATCATTGAATTACAGCAGATATATTAAAAAAATGCCTAGGCGTTCTTGACTGTAAACCAAGGCCGTCTCCATCACAAGGATACTGTGCTGGAGTGTTTGTCTCAAAATCAATATAATCCTTTATACACACCTGTGCATGAACATGTGATGAGATCCGATTGGTTAAAAGGTGTTTGAAAAGCTTACAGTGCCTTGTCCTTGAGTTACTTCAATAGTGACGGTGAACAAAATGACGTCAAGAGCAACACAGCAACACAGTAGTATTTTTCTTACATATAAGTAACATTTCACTTAAAAGATTCAATTTAAGTAAGTAGCACTTATTTGCACATAGTCATGTATACAATTTATTTATTCTTGTCAATAAAAAAACTAAATCATAAACTCATAAAAACAATTCCTTTGTCTTGACGTTACAACATAACGTTAAGTTGGCTGGAATTGACAAAAATAAACTAATGTGCAAGTGAATTCAATAGTCTCAAACATGGCTGCGCTGATGCACAATAATAACTCACTTGTGTGTGTATATGCTGTGATACATCTCTTCCAGGGAGAGTCTAGATTTTGATAGGACTCTACCTTCTACATCAGGTTTAGTGGCCTCATAATTAAACACTTCAAATAGACTTAAGTGGTTAAAATGCTAATATTACTATTTCACTGTTTGTTAGGACGTGACAACATGACTCAAAGATAAATTTCCTTACAATCACAGTAAAGATGCATCAGATCTTATCTGTCTGATCTATTAAAGAAATGAACGCACTTGTCTCTATTGTCAACAGCTTCCTGATGTTAAGATAACTGGCTGTAGGCTGTGGCTTTATATTTAGTGTACACACCTAAGAGTGGTATCAGCTATTTCTTAATCTTAGTTTGAACAAATCTTTTCAACTGGAGTGTTTTGCAGTCAGTGTTTACTACTAAAACTGTTCCCCAGCTCACAGCACACAGTCTACAGTTTGATTCCATGAATCCTTATGTCTATGTATAGGCTGTTAGCATTACCTAACTTCCAGATGGTTAGGGTTAGTAAAATGTGTAAATTTACCCTGAAAACTTCACATAACAGTGACTTTCGTCAGGTGACTGGTTACAATATCAACAGCAAACTGTTGACAAATTGTTTATATGTATTGTTTGTGTTTTGCTGCTATTACAATGACCTATAATTATCTATCTATCTATCTAACTATCTATTGTTACTATCTTTTGTTTCTATGTAGGCTTCCTCTTATTAACCTGTTGCCCTCAGGGATGTTAATAATAGAAGAGGAACTAATTTTGAATTTGACACCAGGGATTACTGGCCTTTAGCTTTACAAAATACCTCCTCTATCAATTATTAAAAGTGCAAATCCAATATGAGAGGACAGGCCACACTGACGGGCCGCCAGAGAGACAGAATAAAAGATGGACTCATGTGGAAGTGGACGGATTAGGCAGACAGGCAAGTAAAGGTTTGGATGATAATGAATGAGGCATTGTTCATCTGATTTCTCTAAAATAAAACTGAAAGAGATTGTTATCAATTTCTTATGTATCAGGTAGCTGTAATCCAGTACAGAAGTTCACTACACTTGTCTAAGCACAGGGCAGTAAGTTGAGGTTGTGTTTCTTCCATTTAAACTCAGTTATTTAAACATCTGTTTTGATATGTTAACTGACATGAGCAAAGTTTGTGCTGCTAGAAAAACGAGAACAAAGGTGCAAAGGAAGCAGGTCAAAGATACCCTCCTCAGAGTGTCTTTGTGAGGAATGCTGATATGAATAAAATTTGCAACAAAAAGGTGATCAGCAAACTGATGCCATTTAATTTCCTGTGTTCCTCAGCGATTGCTAGTGACATGCAAAGTGACATTGAAGATTCAAGAATCAAACAACTTTATTATTCTCAGATGGAAATTGTTTTGCCTGTTACAGCTGCTCTCTCATTAAAGAAAAGAAAGAAGAGAACCGCTCTCAGAAAGATCCATTACAACCCAAATAACAAAGAGAACACATTGACACAATTTAAAAATTTACAGTATTGACAACATAGTGACATTTGGATATAAATAATGTTTATGATGAAATCATATAATGTTTAGATGTGTCAGTTCCCCACCCCTTTGTAGTAGGTGGAGGAGTTGTAAAGTCTAATGGCCACTGGGAGGAAGGATCTCCTGTGACGCTCTGTGGAGCACTTGACATTGATCAGTCTCTGATTGAACCTGCTCCTCTGTCCAATCAGAACATTGTGTAGTGGGTGGGAGGGATTGTCCAGGATTTGGAGGAGTTTAGACAACATCCTTCTCTTGGCCACAGTATGAAGAGGGTCCAGCTCCATGCCCAGAGCAGAACCAGCCCTGATTGATTTGTCCAACCTGTGTCTTCAACCTTTATACTTTTGCCCCAGCAGACCACAGCATAAAATATGACACTGGCCACCAAGCACTCATAGAACATCCGCAGCATGGTGCTGCAGATGTTGAAAGACCTGAGCCTCCTCAGAAAATACAGTCAGCTCTGGGCTTTTTTGTAGGTCGCTGCAGACTGTGGTGTCCAGTCCAGTTTATTGTCCAGGTAGATTCCGAGGTATTTGTATTCTGGTACTATCTCCACCTCCTCTCCCAGTATAGAGAGAGGGATGGCAGGAGTCCTGGATTTTGTGAAGTCCACAACCAGTTCTTTTGTTTTATTTATGTTGAGCTGGAGATGGTTCAGCCCACACCAGACCACAAAACTGTCCACCACTCTCTGGTAGACATCAGAGAACTTCTGAAGGTGGCAGGACTCTGAGTTGTACTTGAAGTCTGACGTGAACAGGGTGAAGAGGAAGGGGGACAGAATTGTGCCCTGAGGGCCTCCTGTGCTGCATACCACAGTGTCAGACACACAGTTCTGCAGGCAGACATACTGGGGGCAGTTAGCCCATAATCCACCGAACCGTAGAGGTATCTACCTGCATCTTTTTTTAATTTCTCACCAAGTAGTGCAGGCTGGATGGTGTTGAATGCATTTCAAAAAACATAATCCTCACTGGATCCCCTGGTTTTTTCAGGTGGGTGTGGGTGCAGTGCAGCAGGTGGATGATGGCTTTCATTATTTGAGATGTCAAGGCCACGGGTCTGTAGTCATTAAGGACACTGGGTCATGACCTCTTCTAAAATGGCACCAGACATGATTTTTTCCATTCCTGCGGGACCCTCTGCAGATGCAGGCTCAGGTTGAAAATGTGCTGTAGTACACCACATAGCTGATGGGCACAGGTCTTCAGCACCTTTGGGCTGACTCCATCTGGCCCTGCAGCCTTTGTGGTGTGAAGCCTGTTCAGCTCTTTCTTTACCTGCTTTGCTGAAAAAGTCAGTACAGAAGTGGTGGGCATGTCATGTGAGGGGGTGACTGGGATACACAAATGAAAAATATGATACAGATGACTGCACACAAAAGTTCAGCAATTAACAATTATAAATAACAATTGTTTTGGCTCATGTTTGGAAAAAGATTTTACTTTCTCTGAGCTGCTAGTGCAGTTGTCACAGCACTTTGATGGTACATCAGAACTTATTTTATGTTTGAAAAAGGTAGTTCATCACTCAAAACATTTTACGTTTCAAATCGTAGTTTTTGTCTCAGTCAAAATCACCACTGCCACTAAAGTGGAAAGTGTATTTCTTATCATTTGAGCTATAGTCATACATTACATTATTATTTCCACATAATTACATGCTTTAAAAAAACAAATCAAAATCAAAAACATCCCATACCAATGAAAAAAACCTGTGGCAGTTCAGTAAAACAAAACAAAGGCTTTGTATGTCTTCACAATAGGCTACATAGTCTGTTAGCTCAGTTGGTCTGGCCTGATACTTTTGACAGGAATTGATTTTTGGCCCTTGCAATGTGTCATTCACTTATGATGTTCTCACATGCAGCATTAATGTCATTCAGCAGAGACATCTAGTCCTGTTGCCTGTGGTGGATTGATGGATAGATAGCATATATATGTCAGAGTGATTGATAATTAAATGGATCATTTGTGATGTGCTGCTTAAACCATGAATGAATGTTCATAAGATATGAAGAGTCTGACAATTCCACTGAGAATCAGTTTTTATCAGTGAGACAGGTATGAGTGAATTTCTTTTGTACACATGCACCAAAACAACACAATTTACTTCAATGAATGAGAAATCCTACTCAAACTAACTAGTTCTAGTTTCTTCATTTGAGAATTGAGCCAAAGCCAATTGGGAATACACTTAGAAGTATACCACCAGGTGGTATTAATGATCAATATAATATAGATTTGTAGTATCAAAATGATAAGACAGTTTTAGAGGTAGTGAAAGACAATCCTTTATTTTTGACAGGGCTAGGTGGACTGTTTATTCTTCGAGGTTCTCATTATTGTACCACAGTAAAACTGTGTGCACATGGAGAGAAATGCTGTTGCTGAAAGCTCCAGAAAACAACAGGTGAGCCAACTGCTCATCACACCTGTCAGTCGGCAGCCACACACCAGACATCAAAGACTTCTATAAGCCCTAAAATGTTACCAATGGGGCAATAACTTCAAAAATTACCACTAGTACACCTAGAGGGGCTAAATTAAGCAATTAAGAGAACACTGACTCCTGGGCAAAAATTATTGACTTAGTATTTCTAGAGAGAGGTTTGTTTGAAGAAGTTTCTTGGAGCCAGCATCTATATCCATCCTTTACTTCTGTACTGGTTTCAACCTTCAGCTGTGGTTGTTGCCACCTGGCTCGGATTAAGGAGAATTCATTAAAAACAAATGTTGTTCACCAGGCAGCTTTTTCCTTCAGAAGTCAATACTCTTTCTTTTTTATTTGACACTGATGTACAGCTTTACAAAAGTTACAAAACAACATACAGTATGCATTACTGAACCACATAAGAGCCATTGTTGCAACAAATGACGAAGGTATGGACTAGTATAAATTATACTAAGGTAAGTAAATACACTAGATTCAATATACAGTTAGTTTGATTTTACACCATGTACAAATCTATTCCAGATCATATCAGATTAATTTTGGCACTTTTTACTGGACTGCATTAAGTAACTTGATTTACTATTTGGGCTTTTACCTTTAGTGAAGTGTTTTAACATTTTGGCACAATATTTCTACTTCTACTTACACCAAGGAATGTATAAAACACACAGTCCACCTAATACAGCTGTTAATTGGTGGGTTATTCAACCTGCAAGCTCAACTCCCCCCCTAAGAATAAGTTGTGAAACACTTAGAAGCAGGACAGAGGAAAAGGTGAATGTGATCTGCATGGGACTGGTGCGTGAGTATGATGTGGTATGAGGATTACTGGTGCTAATACCAGGTGTTACAGAGCAATCACCCTACCCATACACACACAGAGACAAACACATACACGTCACAGCCCGTTTCCAAGCACCTCAGCTCTCCATCAGCACACAGATAAGACAAACACAACACCCACGCACAACTAGGTGACTCACCTCACACACACACACACACACACACACACACACACATGCAGGTATGCACAAACATACACACCTGTGAGCTCGCAGAAATGCATTCAGATAGAAAAGCATGTATACATCATCGCCAGCGTTCACACAGTCACACACAGACACACACATACAAACACATATCACAGTACATTTACAGAGCTGGCTGGCTGCCTAAGCTGCTAATTACAGCTGTGTGTGTGAACTCTCACTCTCACTGACTGAACAACCCAATATTAAACACCAGAGAGTGCGAGAGAGAAAGAACCTCAGGGTAGTTTCTCCATAATCCATATTTAATGGCTTATTATGGTACAGCTTGTGGTTGTGTTTTGCGTGTGTTTTCATTAGGCCGATTAAAGGGATATTTACAGAAACCTTCTGCTCTGTAAATAGTTTCTGTGTGAAGATGCTCCTCTTAAGCTGTACAGCCTTTGACCTTCATGCCATTTTTTCTATGAAATACGGTTGAAAAGCCAGTTATGCGCAGGTACAGTACAGTAAATTTTAGTGCGCAAATAATTCAATTTCATTCCTGTCAATGCTGTCCTTTTCTAGGAAATTTCTTACAAAACAGACGTGTATTATCCTATGGGTTTTGGTTTCAAACTTTTTATAAATTACAGTATACACTCTCTTTAGTAGAAGTACTGACATACATTCTCTATATACGATATATACTATTTTCCTTCACAAATAACATCATACTAAGGCTGCTTTGATCCATTGACTTAAATTGATCAATTTCTTTTTCCAATTTCTCTCTTCATTTTTCTACATGCTTAGGAATTATGTGGACAAATGTGGAGGTTTCTAATTGAATAAACTACTGGACTTGAATTAAATGTCTTCAGTGTCTTCTTTGTCCAACCTCTGTGACTTCTATTGTGGAAATAGGCTTTTGTGAGGAGTGGTACGAAGATGGGCAGATGTTGAAAGCAGATGAGTACAAATAAAAATTAGAGCAATATGGAGAAGTGTATCCTTGAAGACAGGACATAATAGCAGCTTGTGGTTACTCTAACACCACAGTGCTTAATACATACTATGCCTTATGACACACACTTTTACTTTCTTTTTTACTTTTACTGTTCTTTCCCCTGAGCTGAATGGATAAAAGGTGTTAGAGTATTAGTAATGTTTTAAGAGTAAAAGTTATTGAGAAAAACTGTGAGATTTGTGTTTTGTGTTCTTAAGGCAACAACAAGAGCAACATTAGAAAATATGTACACACCCAATTTTATTGCACAGACATACAGTTTTTGTGCAAACGGGCAAGCACATCTGTATCACTTTGTGCTTTATACACTGAAAACATCAAATCTCTAGACCAACGCGTTTTATCTCGTTCCCTGATGAAGGCCACGAGTTGAAACGCGTTGGTCTAATAATAAAGTAATTTGATAATCTGCAAGTGTTACTGGAGATTTGATCTCTTCAGTTTGCTTTCCTTCATCCGTGGACCTTGACAGTAGGCGAAGCTGTGCCAGGAATTTCTCCTTTGCTCTGATTTGTGCTACTTACATCTAATTCACTTAGAATTTTTCAGCACTTTCAGCAGATCTGGATGCTGTTGACACTGTCATTGTGATTTGTCCACACTCGAACATACGAAACAGACAAGCGTACGCTAAGGAAGGTTTCTGCATCTTCACAACCAGAAACAAGGAAATGAGTTTGGTGACGTATGGCTCAATATTTTTCACTAAGAGAGCTCAGTGCAAGGGGGGAAATGTGTGTGATGGCCAACTTTATGGTAGTTGGACATAATTGCAAGGTTGCACATAATTTACAGAGATGGGTTGAATGTGTCTTAATCATTTGACAAAAGGGCAACTGTGGATTACTTAAAGGTACCTAGCCGCTCCCAGTATAGACAATTTACTCAAACAACTGAAGCAAAAAGTCATTGCAGTAAATAACGTATTACTTTTTTCAGAGAATTCTCCAAATGTGCAAATACTGATATACAGTAGATGACTGTTTATCAACTCAAGGAGGAAACTTTAGTTTTTGTTCACCACTCCACGATTTCCTAATGACTTAATCAACACTTAACTGCTATCTGCATGCATGCCTTGGTGTGTGCATGTGAGGGTTTGTGTGTGTACATGTCTTGCTGTGCCCCAGTGAGCTAGTTAAGCCTTAACTTTGCCTTAGTCATGTGTGGAATTTTCCCTATTTTCCTCCTCCTTGCTTCATGTTTTCATTGTTTTTCACTGTTGTGGTTAAATCCCATGAGGATAGGCAACTTATTTTTCTGGTGAAATGTGGCCGGGACAGAAGCATTACAAGGTTTAGTCGGGACAAAAGAAGCATCAGGTAAAGCAAAGTAAAAACCAGGTGACGTATCAAAAGCTGAACAGGCTAAACCTAGAAAGGGATAGAAAGATAAAATTCAGAAAGCTAAAACAAGCTAAAATATAGACAGTTACTGTAGTACTAATCGTATTACAATAATCTTCAATTCATTCTGGGTTAACTTTTCCCCATGCAAATACAATTTATTTATATAGAAAATGTATCTGACACTTGATAACCTCCTATTGTACAGTAAATCTTTGTGGCCGTACAATGTTGTTGTTTGTGTTACAGAATGAATAATCAATAGAAATAATTATCTGCTAGTGGTTACAGACCATTTCTAATCTCATCACAGTTCATGAAAAATAACCTTGAAGAAAATTAAATCTAGAGGAGATGTCTTTGTGCTGGAAATGTGGGTGAGGGAGTTGGGAGCTGCTGAAAAAATAGTACTTTGAAAAGATGTCAAGATGTATCTTTTAACCCTTTCACACTGCCATTGCCATGAAAATAAATTAGATTTATTATTTATCTAATAATTCATGTAAAGCTACTCATGTAATTATTGTAGAATGAGTATGTGATGTGTGAAAAGGGTCACTTTTAGTGACAAACCCACAGAGTTTTAACACAGAACACTGCAGCTGGCCTAGTTCTGCTGACTGTTTTAGCATCTTTCTGCTCATTGTTTTGATTTTACAGCCAAAAACATCTGTATGACTCTGTATTCTACCTCCTTAACTACAGAGTCAGATTTTTACTACTGAGCTGAGTATTGGAAATGAACGAATCATTTGATTTAAATTATTTCAACTGAGTTTTATTTATAGAGCGCTAAAGAGCAACAAAATACATATCAATGCACTTCTTAAAGTTATGTTGAAAACTCAAAATAAGTAACATTACACCACGTTTGCTAAATTAAGTTTATTTATGCATCCAAACTCTACTTGTTTTTGCAGAGAATCAGGTGACAATTAATGTAGATCATATTGAACATATCAGTTGGATATCAGGTCAGGATATCAGGATAACAGATTTCTATATGTAAATGCATGTATCTCTTGCAGTACAACATCCAGTTTGTCTCTCTGCAACATTTCGAGTTTTTGTGGTTTAGGCACTCACTGCATTTGTTTAAGGCCTTAATAAAAACAAATTATAAAATCACTTCACACACAATGTGTTAAAGTGTAAACAAAACCACAATCTTTCTCTAACATTGCCTGAAGTTATTTCCCATCTGTCCATCCTGGACAGAGTTATGAAGTCTCTCGCTAAATAGACTTTATCTAAATTAAATAAAGTTTAACTAAAGCTTTTTTTGGCCTGACCTCAACCACACTAGCATGTTATTAGCATGTTCCATATACCAACTTCATAGGTTTTGGGTTTACTTGTTACAGTGTCCGACAAATAATTTAGAAAAGAATAATAATAAGGGGTGTGAAGGTGTGTGTTCATGTACAGTACGAAGGCGGATGTGCCTTCCCCTCTTCTGATGCTCTGTTCTATGTGTGTGTGCAAGCATGCATGTCCCCCAATTATGTCTTTACTGTCTGTTTACATGTGTGTGTGTGGTGCCCACAATACTGTTAGGATAAGGTGATGACAGAGGAGGAAGGTAACAGCTGTAGAGTTTTCCGGATGACTGCATACTCTGATGGCTCAGACTGAAATAATACCGTAGTGACCAAAGTGAACATGCCAGACAATGTGTGTTATTTATAGCTATGAAGACGGTCCCAGAATTCCTCCATGCTGTGAAAATAAAAGGTGAAACATTTTAACAGTTTGACGTACAGGAGTGTCCAGACATTACAGGAAACTTTCAGATGGAATATTTGAAACGTATGGTTTCCTCTGGGTCGGTGACAAAGTTTAAACTCTCTCTGGAGTTAAAATAAGTTTTTTATTGTTAATTTTATTATTTAGAGATTAACTGCTGCTCAAAATGTTGTTCTTTTTATTGACACCAATAAATATTTTGTAAATGTTGGTAAAAATCGTTAAACTCTGGCAGATCTGAATATTTTCAGGGTCTGTTCTGAGCTTACATACTCGTACTCATTACATCTTATTATCTGCTTTGTTAGTCCCCAGTAAATCCAGGAATCATCTTTGTGCTGAAATACAGAAATTTAATACAGGAATGGAGGGCTGATATACTGCATGCAGCATTAGCAGATTCTACGTTATTCTAGCTCCTGTTCACACTATAGTATATATTTTTTAATAATCTACTCTACATATAATAAACACATTGCATGGGAACAATTTGTAAAACATCTCAGCTCTCCGCTCCATAAATGTACTGTACAACGTACAAAACGTGTCACAGGAATTTTCCAACTACAGAAAAGCATAACCTGCCAATTAAGGACTGAACCTTTTGTGTCAGGCCTGGACCAGCTGCTGTGAGTGTGTGTGTATGTGTGGGTGTACATGAGGAAGTGGTGGGGATGAGGCTCTGTCAGCAGGCAGGATTAGACCCAGTGCAGCTACGACAAGAAGAACCTTTTTAGTAATTCTCATCAAAGAACCTCAGCGGAGTCACAAGCGTACACACAAACCAACCCTCCCGCACTGTTTCACTCTTTGTATGAGCAAATCAGTGTTCACACTGGGTACAACACACCTGTTGGCATGTGTGTATGTTTGCGTCTGTGTAAACCCTCCTCCAAGCAGCAGGGTTTTAGCGAGTGCATTTAGAGATCAGAGGTTTCTCAGGGCGATAATACTGCAAACTCCACTCCCTCCTTCCCAACCAAACCAAATACACCTGAAAACACTCACACAGGTGTGTGTGTGTGTGTGTGTGTGTGTGCGACAGGGGGTGGCGAGTAAGGGGAAGAGAAGGGGTGTGGAGGGGAGAGAAATGTGAACACACAAGCACTTGCTCTCATATACGAAAACAAACACACGCAAGCTTACTCTCATATCTCATATTCTCTCTCTCACTCACACACACACACTGATCCAGCACTGGTAGAAAAAGGATTACGACTCTCTGGTGCAGCTTAGCTTCGATGTGAAATGTGATGAGGCCATGGATTGAACTTTCAGACTAATTCAATAATTATAGCTGTTATAAGCAGGAAGACCAGCCAACCTGTCTGTCCCTGTGCCTGTATCTGTCTGTCTGATAAACCTGTCTGTCAACCTCTCTGTATTGAACTGTCCATGTTTTTGTACCTGTCTTCCTCTGTACCAGTCCCTGTGCTTGTCTTTCTGAATGACCTGTCTGGTATTGTACTTGCCTACCTTTCTTATCTGTCTGTCATGTCCACCTGTTTGTCTCTTAACTACCTGATTCCCAGCACGTCTTCCTGATCACCTGCCTGTTTATCTGGTTATCGGCTGTAGGTGCGTGTGTGTGGCCTGGTTATTATCAGGTCAAACAGGGTTTAGTGGTTGGCTGCTAGAAATATTGATCTACAGCAGTTGCTATAGCAGCATAATACGTAGAGCATGATGAAGGATTTAAGCCCCGCCTTCTGCAGAACACACCTGATTTTATACTTTGGCAAAGTTTGTAGGTGGATTTCTGGCCCACCAGGTTCAAATGACATTTACTAATGGTTCTGAAACACCACGTTCATTCCTTGCATACAGAGCGCATGCAAAGAAAGCTTTAGATGATCAAAGGAAGACTTGATGAGTGATGGCTTCTCAGCCTTATCTGATACAGTAAAGGTCATCCACCTGATACAGTCACAGTACAAGTGGGTCTTTAAATATTTACTAAGAAAACGAACCAGTGCCTTAAATAAATACATAGTTCAGTATAATCATGTTTCATTTTGATATTTCTGAGAAACTGCAGTACAGTGTGAAAGCTTCTACTGCCTGACTGTATACAGTCAGCGGGACAGGTGAGAGCAATGACGCCGATTGACTTAAGGGTGAGAGAGGCATCTGCCAGGAACAGGAAGTTGGTGGGGAGGAAATACAAAGGTCACATCATATACCTAAGCCTTGAGGTCACCCAGGAATGCAAAAAATCTATATCAGAAGATATTTTTGCTAATAGAATATTAGAAAATTCAATAAGAATACATTTGACAACCCTACATACTAATAAAAACTCAATCAATGTACTGAATTGTAGATTGTAGATTTCATACAGCAATAATAATACGGCCCCAATTTCCCCAAGAAATTCTGTGTAAAATCTGTATAAAAGCAAAATGCAATAATTTGCAAATCTCATAAATATTTTTATTCACAATAAAAAGGTCAGTAACATGTTTGGATATAAAAACAGCATATTTCACCAATCTATGTAAGGCTAACTCTACGAACTGTCAAACAAGTTCAGAATAATTTTCCACAATACATTGTATTATGACTTAACTGTCTCATCATGCATCACTGCCTGTCTGTCTGACATCTCCACTGAGGGAGAGACATCTTTAGCTCAACCTCTCCAAGACAAAACTTCTAGTCTTCTCCACTAGGTTGTCAATACACCACAACATCAGCATCAACACTGAGTCTTCAGTGATTGTCCCCACTATGTCTGCCAGAAACCTGGGGGTCATCATTGATGCATGCAGATTTGCCCTCTACAACATCAGAAAGATCAGGCCCTAACTTTCTGAATATACAACCCAACTGCACAGGCGCTGGTCATATCTCGTCTGGATTACTGCAATGCCCTGTTGATGGGATTACCGGTATGCACAATTAAATCCCTCCACATGATAAAAAAACGCAGCAGCGCTCCTTACTTTTAATCAACCAAAAAGGACACATGTGACCCTCTCCTCAAATCTCTGCACTGGCTTCCTGTAGCTGCTCGCATCAGATTCAAAGCTCTGACTCTTGCCTACAGAGTGGTCAACACAACTGCACCTGTCTACCTCAACCGCAACCTCACTCACAATATTCAGAAACTGCTGAAGACGAAACTTTTCCGTATCTTTCTATAAACTTAAAATGCACTTTCATAAAAAAAAACAAAAACAAAAAAAAAACAATCACTTACATCTCATGAAACGGACACACTTCTCTTGATAATGTTTTGCTTTAAAGTTTTTCTCCCCAAATTAGATTTTTGTTTGCTTTGTACCTCACTTGTAAGTCGCTTTGGATAAAAGCTTCTGCCAAATGACTAAATTTAAATGTAAATGTATCATTGAAAGATTCAGAGAATCTGCAAAAAATTGAAAAGCACAAAGAAGACCCAGGACTGTGGAGCAGTTAGAATCCTATATCATTCCTCTCCCTGGTCTCCTCAGTTCGCAGACATCTACAGACTGTTGTTAGAAGAGGGGACACAATGGTAAGCATGGCCTTGCCCCAACATTTTTGAGCGTCTATGTTCTAAAACACGTGTCAAACTCCAGCCCTGGAAAGCTTAAAATGCATATGGTTGTCTTAAAATAAAAATCTGTACTGACTGAAAACCAACCCTGACATAAACTACATCTCACACATGCACGTTCATTTAGGGAGAAGAGAAGTATTGGCCCGCCAGTAGATCACAGTGTTTTGCCTTTAGCATTTAACCAGAAATTTCGTGACAAGTAAAAAAAGAGAAATACCAACAATTAATTCCAAAATGTCCAAAAAGGGTAGAATGAGGCTTTAAGTAGAAAACCGGAGTGTCTTTTGTGTCATGAGGTAAAGGACTACAATACAGGTCGCCATTTTGAGACAAAACGCAAAGCTAAGTATGCTAAATGTAGCCTTCAAGAAAAAACAACAAATTGTCACATACACACATACAAAGCAGCATATGTCATTAAATCAAAATAACAATAAGGCTTATTGTCATTTTTAGTTAATGACACATCCTACCTGTTCAATAATCCTGTTTGGCCCGCAACTTAGACTGTAGTTTAAGTTTTGGCCCCTATTAAGTTTGACACCCCTGAGTTATGAGTTTTATTAGCTTTGCAAATCATTGCATTTTGTTTCTATGTAGATTTTACAACTTTTTTGGAATTGGGGTTATAGCAATACTAACAAATCCATACAGAAAACATGTAAAAGTCACATGTGCTAAACTCGTAATGTCAGCTATTTGAATAGAGTTTGCACTGCAGAACTGCCAACCTGCTCCTGCTTCTTTGAAAGTACTGCTCTTGCCTTATGTTTATCAAGATGTCTTGCAGTTGACACACCTCCCTGTTGTTTACGCAATAGCTAGAGAAGACAGTGTACCTACAGTATTAAAGAAATTGGGACACTCTCGAGGGACAGCAGTTTTTGACTTACCCTATTCCCAATACCTGCCTCATTCATAGATTGTGTGAAGTCTATGTGTGAAGCTTGAACATGTTTTTACTTTTATGATGAGAAATTATAATTTGAACTCCCAAGACAGAACAAGACTGATGATGTCATTATGTTATTCTTTCAGATTTGACAAAGAAGTCACTGAACAACAACTTTCAGAGTCTCTGATGCCAAATATTAAAAGTTATTTTTGATGTTAAGCTGTAAAACAGGTCTCTTTTGTTTTCCAGGTTTCTGAAACACACAGTTAAATGTACCTACAAATTACATTTTCATATGTTAAATTAAGATAAATTAATATGAAATTAATTAGAAAATTTAATTATAGGAGCTAGTTGGCCTGATTCTGGTCAATGACTTTACAGTCATTCATTTTAGATTAATAAGCCACTGCTCTAATCCTCAGTGATTTACAGTCAGTGCAGCAGCTAAATGACACAGCTGGAATTACATGTAACCAACAGGAAGACGAAGAACAGAGTACATTGTTTCCAGTATGTTGTTTCTGGCCTGATCACTATAGTATAAGGGGATGTGAGAGAGATAAAAATAAGTTCAACACAGTGAGTCCCAGTTTGTTCAGTGAGTTCACACTAAAGTATGAAACCCCATTGTTATATATGAAAGTGTGAGTGAGATAAAAACTAAGAGACATACTCAACTACAGTGATCAGCTACATTTATTTCACATTTATCTCTTCTACAGAGCCTACATTCATTATTCTACTCTACACCAAAACAGTAGTTAGTACTACTTGAACTGAGGTCATGCAAAACTTTGTACATAAACATGACAGCAAGAAGTGCGATTGAGTTCACATTGTTTGAGTTATTACAACAGCTTTGTGGTCTGTGCGTGTACAGTACAGTATGTGCGTTTATGTAGGTGATTTCGTGCAAGTGTGGTAGTGTGTGTTTGCTGGGGTGCATGGAAATGTGTGCATGTGGGTGTCGTGTGTAAGGATACTGTATATGTGTGTGAGTGTGTGTGTGTGTGTGTGTGAAGTCAGATGAGCTCAGTGTAGCATCATGAATGGTAATCATACAACCCCTTCTCAGCAGTGTGTAACCCACTGAAACCCAAACAAGAGATAAGGTGCGATAGTGCGCACGCGCACTCACTCGCACACACCGAGTATGTAGGGCTGTATGTAATGCAGAGCTTTTGTGGAACTTGAACCCTCATGTCTCACTGCCAGGTGAGCTCATGTTTTGCCCCAAATAGAGTATGAGAGGCAGAGAGTGAGAGAGAGAGAGAGAGAGAGAGAGAGAGAGAGCAATGTAGGGTAGGACATGTGAATAAAGCTGTCTGACTGGGACAGTAATTATGGAATAAAGGAATTACATTCATAACTAAGTGTGTATATTTGGTTACTTTTTGG
>OMLM01021208.1:4666-22855 GCA_900302695.1 Helostoma temminkii | reverse complement strand
AACACAGTTAAATTGGTTAATTGTTGTGTGTTATTGTGTGTAT
Organism: Helostoma temminkii; assembly: GCA_900302695.1. NCBI lineage: Eukaryota > Metazoa > Chordata > Actinopteri > Anabantiformes > Helostomatidae > Helostoma > Helostoma temminkii. Next base: position 22,812 of record OMLM01021208.1, on the reverse strand, counting down.
ATATTTTCTGTTCTTAACAGTACATTATGACATACATAAGTGTTTCGTGTGTGTGCGTGTCTGTGTGTGTGTGTGTGTGTGTGTGTGTGTGTGTTGCCCTCTGTCCCCTAGGCAGCTGCTTCCAGATGACCCCCAGCAGTGACTTTGTCTTTGGACATCTGCATCACAAACACACACACACACACACACAGGTTTGTGTGTCTGTGCATGTATATATGGGTTTGGTGGCCTCTTTTCTGCTTGGTTGAGATTCTGTCACAAGTACTTGAAGCGTCTCGCAGCCACACACACTGACAACCACTGACACTAACCGCAGGAGATGGACAGACAGATGTAAGCGTTGAGTGTGCATGTTGCTGATGTTAATGATGAGAGAAAGAGTTGCATTACTACAGTGCCGCCAAAATCACAGCCTGTGACCCTTCATCGGCAGACATGAGCAAATGCACACACACAAATGTTAAAATCTTTTTAATGACATAATAAAAACAAATAAGCTTTATATCTGATGTGCACTGAAGCTGTAAGTCATAGCAAACCATAAGTACCAAAACTAAATACTATACTATATTAAAAAAAGACATGATGCTACCGCATCAAAATTACATAAAATTATACCATTACAAATATTGATGTAATAACACATGTTAAAGTTACATATTTAATACAGTGTGTTATTTTACACTTTTAAACTACCAGGAAAATGTTGGTTTTGATATATGTGAAGAATTTTAGCAAGGTGATACTTTGGTGTGTTGTTTGGTGGAACAATAGCAATATTTTAGGCTGGATGAGGTAAATAAAGTATGTCAGTCATTCCTTCCTCATGCTTGTCATTTGTTAAATATGAATATGTTATTAGCAAACGTGAATGTTATTTTAAAGCTGTAACACAAAATCCTGATTTCTATTTGCGCCATCGTTGTCGCTGCTTGTTCAGTCACAGCTTTGTATACTTCTGTCTGTTCGTTAGTAATAAAAGTATGTCACATTTATACTCATTGTATAATAACTTAATAATTGAGGTTTGCAGTTCATGATAACACGAGGACGTCGTCAGTGTGAAAAGAACACACAGACAGGGACAGACAGGCAGGAAGTGAGAACTTTTCCGCCCAGTCGTCTCTAACTCGTTCTGCTATGCACACAAGCTGCACGTCTGACAGAGTTTTCCAGCAATCTCCTCTAATCTGTTGAAACAATGTGCTGAGGCGTGTGTGTGTATGTGTGTGTGTGTGTGTATGAGTAGGGTAAGGTAGGGTAGGGTCCCACACCACCATGATTGGGGTCAAAGGCCGTTAGGGGACCAGGGAGCTGTCATGCTCCATTACATTGTGCTTTGGGACAAAACTAAAATGAGAGTGAGGTACACTGAAAACTTTTTTTTTTAAGTTCAACAGTCCCATTTTACACTCATCTGGATACTTACAGGTTATGCATGACCACACACAATCATGGACACCCATGCATTTGTTCATTAAGCTGTAAATGAAAACACAGACACTCCCAGTAATTTGTAAACTGTTAATCAGTAGGTTTGTCTTTCCAAAAACAAATTTTATTCTTATTAACATCTCATTAAAGCAAAAAGCTGATGTACAGGTTGCATTTTTAGTCGTCCTGTCGCTGAAACACTAATTGCAATTCGATTTTTGTGCTGTAGGCATACCATGACAGAGCAAGCTTTCTGTATAAGCAACTAAAAAGATATGTATATGTAAGATATGCATCTATTTCATGCTAGGAGGAGGGTTATTTTGCTTCCTGTGCACTAATCAATCATCATCTGACCACCTTAATGAGCTGCTGACACAATATTTTATGTGTAACTGTTAATTGTAGTGTATTTTTCTTTTCTTTACTTTAACTCATGTGAGGTCAAGAATAATCGTTGAACATCCTGTTTAATTAAACTGGTGATACTTGTTTCTTTTTGACATGAGGCACAATGGGGACGAATTTGACATCTATACTTGCCAATCCAGTTTTCTGCTTACTTACTTCTTACTACTACTGTAATTTCTTCTTACAAAACCTTTGGTCTAACTTCAGTTTATGGAATTTCATTGTTTTTCTTAACTGTATTGCATACACAGTAACCTCAAGAGACCGTCAAAGTGGTAACTGTTATTAGACTGTGGAGTTGTTTATATAAAAACTATAGTGTCTGCATTTTTGTAATGAAGAAATATGTCACCCTCTACGATGGTGTCACTCACTGGTATGTTTTTAATGGTTTCCAGACAACAACAGTGCTCTTTGGCACAGACTAATAGGCTAAGTCAGGTTCTGCTTCAGGTAGCTTGCAGTGCAAGCAACTCATCGCTGTTTTTTTTACTTCTTTGATAACAATCTGTGTTGCACATTAACACACCTGTGATGTTGAAAATCTGGCAATGATGTACTTGCCCTGCAACTCACCTTATTACTAAATTCTGAACTTGTATTACCAATGGCGCACTGTTAAAAATCTCATTTAGGAATTTTGGGGAATCAGCTAATATTTTTAGATTAACTTAACATAAATATCTAAGTTTATAATTTTCACTGTGATTCAACTAAAAAAAATTGGAAAAACATTCTGACTTGAAGTCTTTTAACTTTAAATAACGAGTCGGATGGATTAATTTTCTTAGAGTTCACTTAACTTTAAAAATTAAGTTGATTTAAAAAAGTCACAGAGCCTTCCCAGCAGGCATTGTTTGAATTATTGCTCTCCAAATAATGTTCTTTTTTAGTAGTTTTAAAAAAACAGTCATTGTGTGTGTCTGTTATACTTACGTACGTTAAGTTGTGGTTGTTTATTTTCACACTAGTAAAAATTATGTGAACCATGATAAAGGTTGATAAAGTTCAAACAAGAACCTTAAAACCTGAACTTGTTCAATAAATGAAATCAGCCAAACTAAGTCACAGGTTTACACAACATTATATTTAGTCAAGGTAACATTTATTGATTTTTTTGACTTAACATTTTAAATCAGCCCTTTGACTTATATTTTTAGGCTAAAACATCAAACTATATTTTACAGTGTGGTAACTAAGTACATTTATTCTAGTACTGCATGTAACTACAGTAATTTACTGTGTTTAGGTGTTAAGTATTTAGATTTTCTGATATTTTTACTTTTACTGTGCTATAATTCAGAGGAATACATTGTATTGTACTTTTACTCAATTACAATTATTCTTACAATTGTAGTTATTTCTACTTATTGCTGATGCAAATTCTGATAAAAATATAATATTACCTTTTATTAATAATAACTGAAATTTAAGTTTTTTTTGTTCCACACCAAGTTCTATAGTTCTTTATCAATTACTATAGTGTACAATTGCTTTCACATTTTCACATTTATTTAATCATCAGCATCAAACTGAATGCTATTATCAGATGTTTATCTATACCAGTCACTGATAAAGAAGAATGATGCACTGGGATAAAAAAAAAGGCAGAAACACAAAAGGACTAAATGATACTGAACATGAAATCAGAATCTGCCAAGTAAGAATTTCTTACTTCCTCTCTAAAGTACCATTCGGTCTTGCACCATTGTAAGTGGAAAAAGAGCCACTAAAGAATAATGATATGAAAAGGTTATAAGGGTTTTGTCCTTTCCATTCTGAGGCAGCTTTCCACCATCTACATACTGTACTACTGTTTCCCTCAGGGAAGGTGCTCTAAGCTGTCCACAGCCTATTCATCACTGCAGCAGGCTGGCTGACTTAATGTCTGCTAGAGAGATATGCATGTGATGATGGAGCACACGACTGGCTGGGGCAGCAGGTGTGTGTGAGTGTGTGTGTAGAGACACAGAAAGGTAGTCTTTTATCTTTCATCCTGTCTGGTTGAGCCAAGATATGATTGATTAGCTGAATGACTGAATTTACTATTAGTAAAAAGCAGGAGTGGTTAAAACTGATTATTTAAGTGCCTCTAACACATCAAGCTGCTTCCTCTCATGGCTTCATCAGATTCTGATGACATAAAATTGCCCCATTTCAACAGACCACACTGTGTGGTGTCAAAACCAGACAAACTAATTATATCTGATATTTAGCTTTTCTAAGTGATATAAACTTGATATTAACTCACTTACAAAGAACTTAAAGAACTTAAAGAACATAAAAACAGGCATCCCAGCTTCATCTAATGGACCTGAACCTTGATTTACTTTTCATGAGAGGTAATTTTGTCAGTCAATCCAGAAATAAAATATTTCACTTTGCTGACGTCTTTCTTTCCAAGTTAGCATTTCCTGTACTTTGCTTGCAACATTTGCATTTCATCATTCTCTGCAACAGCATCACCCTGTTGCACAACGTCTGCTTGCCAATAAGGGGACACAAAGGTAAGCTATGAAAACTAGTGTCGTTGACACGTTTGGCTTTCCAGCAGGTCTGTCTGAAATCAGTGGTGATGTTGCAAGCTGCTCCTTAGCAGCCAGCTCATGTTTAGTCCCAGTCTAGTGAAAAAAACCTGCCTAACCTGTCCTATACTACCTCTGCTATGTCGGTGTGTGTGGGCTTCTTACCTCACTGGTTGCTGCAGGAAAAACATCCGAACATTCACAACACAGATGTAGATAAGACTGTTCTGTTTTTGTATGACACGTCTGTTTTTGAGCGCATTTCCCTCAGAAGAGAGAGGAAGAGGGGTTTTCATGTGTGTGTGATAGTGTGGGACAGAGAGGCAACTACACAAGAAAGGACATAAAGACAAAGAGCAGGCTACAACTAGTTTTAAAGACGTATGCTGCCAGCCTAGCGACCAAGTCAAATATCTGTCTTTGATTGGAGCGCTCCCGGGAGCCTGATAAGGAAAACCTCAGCAGTGTTGTTGCAGCTTTCAAGGCATCTCGTTTTCCCCCAAAGTCTGATAACGCACATGAAAGTCTGGCCTGAACGTCTTTTTGAGCAGTGTAGGTGGGCAAAGTATCCTAGCAATGTGGACCAAAATACTCTAACGTAACACTCCCTTAAAGGAAAATGTCAAAACTGCTTGTGTGTCTGTGCCTTCCAAAACAACCCATATGACTCATATACATATTTCTCTGATCTGACATCTCTGTGGTTGAGGTCTGATTAATTTCCACCTACTAAAACTACTTTGTTAAAGCTACAATATGCAACGTTTGATAGACTTGAAACATTAACCCTTAATAGGGCAAAAAAACATATTTTGGAACTTCAGCGCCATCAAATGTGCCACCAAATGGGGTTGCAAGATGGGTCGGTTCAAATAATAAGGCAATAGTATGATGTCTGAAACTGGCAGTTTTGGGGAAAATTAAAAAAATATATACATTAACTGTTCTAGATTGATGTTAATGCTAATAATAAGTTAGTCCAGAAGTGTTTTGGGGTTCAGGCCTGAATAAGGGACTGGTTTATATGAGTGTTATTGTTACAAGTATCAGTATCAGTACCTCAAGACAAAAATATATTTGTAGAAAATAAGTCTTCTTGCACATTTTTATGAAAGTCACAAAAGCAAAAGCATATATATTATATATATAAATGTCTTCCAACAGTGGTCTAGGGTTTTGAATTTCCAAGTATTTCAATGAGTTAATCCACTCCCCGCCACCCAGCTCTCTCTCTCTCTCCCTGGTCTAACCTGTAATCCATTGACCTCTGTTCAGGTAGCTGTCATCGTTAAATAACAATAAATGAGTAGCCAAACCTCATCTAGAAATAGCCTAATTGAACTTTTCTGATTGGTTAAAAGGACAATTCTCATGCAAAATCTTTTCCGAGTTTCCGTCACAGGACTCTTCAACAGCGACTCTCAAGAGGAGCTTGGAGTGGATGGGGTGGAAGTACTGCTTCTCTTTCTTTTTGTAGTAATGCAGCACAGCTGAACTTGAAGCTAGACCTGTCAAAACTTCTGCAAAATTTTGCCAGCATGCCGCAGCTTTAACACTAATACAGCTGCAGCTTTTCTACAATCAAGTGCATCTCCAACAATTTCATACTGTAAATGTATGTTAGCATGTACAGTATGAAAAGGAATAACACTTGGTGAAGTGTGAGTGGGATTTTAAATATCCGCATGAAGCCTCCTGCTCTTTTTATTTAGGAAAGCAAAACTTACAAGCGAGAGTGTTAAAATGTTTGATGAGGGATGGGCGCACGACTTTAAAGTGTCTTAAAAAGTCTTTTATCTCTCTTTCTCTCACTGAGACACTTTAATATGTTACACATTAACTATACAGATGGTGTCAGAGGCGACAGACCAACGTGTGCATGGCAGGGGCGTGTAATTGTGCAGTCGCTCGACTCTGCGGTTTGTTTTCCAAGCCAGAAGATGATTGGAGTTGATAAGGCAAGCCTCTAAATATAAAGTTTTGGAATCATTAAAACCATGTAAATATTCTCCTCCAATCCCTTTACACTAATCCTCACCGTGGCCAATGAAACCATTCATTAGAAAATCATCAGCTTTGCAACATTCCAGGATTTTTATGTATGTGTGTGCATATATGTGTGTGTGCGATTTGCATATGAGCATACAAGTGAGAGAGCATGTGCATATAAGTGTGTTTTATTACTGTTGCTGCAATTATGGACCCATTTCTGTGAGCATGTGTGTATGCATTGACTGGGTGTGTATATCTTACTTATGCAAATCACTGTGCCATTTTTACTTAGGTATTACTGACAGCATTAGTTCTAATCCTGAGTAGAAAATATTAGAGATTGTTCTTGGCACATTTAACAGGTAGGTAATCAGTGAACAAAAATTGGTCCCTCTTAACATTTTTATAATTTGTGGCCCAGCTTTAAGGTCAATAAACTATTAAATTTCATAAAATCCAACAACCGTAACTGATTCAAGTTTAGCCATAAGGTCTCACATCCCTTCAGGGTTAAGGTTTCTAATCAACTTTGAAGCTGAAAATATAAAGGCTTTGTGAAAGGCAGTTTAAGCTTGACAGAAGATACCAGGACTACCAACACATTCATGTACATGAATAAAGCATGATGAGTAATTGAAGGTAACTGACTTAAAATGAAAAGTGAGATAGCACTGCAAATAATGCTTTTTCATAATATTAATGGATTCATTTCTGTTTTATTAATATTTTACCCTATTTTACTTTATTTAATTTTTTTAAATGCCTATGGGTGATATCATTGCATGCCCTGTTTGCCATTTTGCTGACTGGATGTGATGTAAGTCAAGGCGAATCCACAAATTTTCATCTTTCAGCTTCAGATGATTTAAACGACTGATCATTCATCTCTCCATGACGTCATGAATAATCACCTTGCTGAGAATCAATGGGAACTACATTCACTGGTCAATTTATGTTAAGAGGTCTCATGTTTGCTTGTTTGTGTAAACAAAAACACCTTTCAATATAATGCAGTCCAGTGCAACTCTAGCACCCACTCTGACCTCAGTAATAAATATATATATATATATGTACTTCCTGACAGTTTCAAAGAAATTGAGAAATTATAACCTTGTCAATTCAAGGCAGAATTGCTGCATTGGATTGCGTTAGATTGCACATATGTACCCATTGAAGTGTCTGAGAGTGGATGTCCTTGTGGGAAACCTGTCTATGTGCAAGTTTGTTTTCAATAAACATGACATGATCTGAAAATGATTCAAGAAAACTGAGGATATAATACAATAATACAACAAATGAAAACTGTGAACAACACTGAAAAAAGCAGGATGTGACACCAGTTAACAATTAATAAGAATTTACTGTGAGATTTTGAAAAACCTTTGAGCAACAACCCACACTGAACCTGAGCGTTTAAAAGTGGTCCTGCAGGCTAAATTCACTTTGCGGACACAAAGCTCAGGTGAGTTGCCAGGTAGAGGGAACAGGAATTTGAAATTGTGATGACAAATCCTTGTGTGTATGTTATATTATTCTATTAGCTTAATGCATAGCTGGTTATACTGCAGTCAGAGCTGAGCCCGTTACTGTAAAAACCAAACTCTGCTGTGACAAAATTCACAGTGGAGGTGGAGTTACTAGTTTCTAATCTACCAAGAACTGTACTTCTCGATGTAACAGGTAACTAAATTAATTTCATATTTGTTTCTGAGTGCTTCCCTTGTTGCAGCCAGTGCAGATCTTATAAAGTAATGAAGTGTTGTCATTGAAGGAGCTGTCCAGCAGGTCTATCTGACAGTATTTAAAATTAGGATGAGGGTGCTAGCTGGAACTAGGATTATTTTACAAGCTATGTGCCTCAAATACACACTGCCCTGTGATAAGTTATAATTAGCTAACCATAATGCTCTGGAGTCAGTGGATGAACCAGCGTGGCCCAATCGCTCAACCGATTTAAGATGATGCAGTAGCCAGACGACGCCCTGTCTAGCCCTGCTTTTAACTTGTGTCGACAGTGCTGACATCAAACTCTATACTTCTAGAAAATAGTGTTGATAGGCCAAGTAAAACAGGTAAGTAAGCAAAATAGTTTAGTTTTGTCATTTTTTCTTAAGACAGAAACTGTAAAAAATGGCCAAATCTTCCGAGAACACTCTACATGCAGAGACGGTACTAACAAATACAGGAAATAATAACAAAAAACAACAACAGAATTTATGTTTTTTTTTTTTTAAGTCCAATTTATTAATACAGGATGTCAAAATGAAAAAAAAAAAACATACCATCACACAGGTGAGGTTTTGCTGAAAGTAATGATACCAAACATTGGCATGGTAAACAGGTTTTAAGGTGAAATATAAGGGTAAAATCAAAAGAAGTCAAAAATGGTGAAAAGTACCCAAGACCGCAGAGGGTTAAATAAAGCTCAGTGCATAGAAAACTCTATGTCCGTCTTAAAATCTGTCTGGGCTCTAAATGGTTTCATGTCGTCGAAATGTTACTGGACCAGAAAGGGAAGGCTCACATAGGTCCACCACATAGGTTACTATTTATATCATCAACAAAGTCTACTCTGTGTTTTTTATTGTGAATTATCATTCTAGGCCAGAATCCATCTGAATATGCCTCAAGGAGAGAAATGTGTGTGATTATATTGATAATTTTTGTCTTTACTTTTTTCCAGGAAGTTAAAGTCAGAATTACATTACATGGGGTCTTTAAACTGAATCAGAAACGATCTTTAGCATAACGTGAAAGCATTTTGAGGATTAAATATTTCATGTGTGAAGTTTAAAACGCAGCTATGTTAACTGTGGTTTGTTGCAGTGCAATGACAAACACTGAAATACCTACCTACCTGCCAGCAAGATGGAGGAGAGGGCCTCCATTTCAGGCCAAGCCTTGGGTAGGAAAGATTATCTTGACAAATTGGATAAACATCTTGTGTGTGACAGGATGCTGATGGAGGGTCCGCCTGCCCATACAGATACGCACACACATAGTTACACACACCTGGGGTAGATGGTTTGTTTAGCCACAGACCGTGTGTGTATTTGCGTGTATGTGTGTGTGAACCCAGCTTAAAGGCAGGTAACAACAGGTTTCCCTCCTCAAACAGAGCATGCAGGTTCTCAGGTGTGTCTGCCTACTTCGCTTCAAATACTCCACCTCTTTACTCTGTACATGTTTGTGTGTTCAGAGTGGTACTCAATAAAGGGTTTAAATAAAAACACCACTGAGGTCATCAGTGGTGTTTTTACATTTCAACAGCTGGCTGTAATGTTCTTATGATATATCTATCTCATACATATCTGTTACATAATCGTAACACAATCATGTCACGTAGGTTTAAAGTATTTTTGTCTAAACAGTCAGTAAAATGTCGGTATAATCTACTCTTACAAAGTGTGTTTACGTGTACTCATTAATTTGATGACTAGATTGTTTGTTGAAAGGGAAAAGAGTATTGCACCAGTTTAAGGCATAAGATCAGTGTACTTACCATGACAAATACTACTGAGTCTCATTTGGACCAGTTGAACCAGTCATATATTTATGTAATTAGTTAGCTTTCCCAACATACAGGATTTGACCACAGACACTGGAGTCATGGAGAGGGTAAGATTTCCCCTCCCAGCCTCTTCATAGTCCCATTCTGATGGATCTGTCTCTTTTTAAATCCAGGATTTGGTGATTTGTTATCGCTCTCCTTCTCTGCTTCTATCTTATTTCCTCTCTGCTCCACGGGGGGTTTGAAGCGTTCACATTTTCAGGGCCACTGCTGTCTTAATTAAACCAACAGCCCCACTCCAATCTTCACCGCTAGAACAGAGAGATGACTGTGGCGCATCAGAGGCCCACTGAAGGCAGTTCTGTATACGTTTGTGTGTGTGTGTGTGTGGCACAGAGAGGTCACAGGCTTTAGTGCTAGCCTGGCAGTGCCATCTTTAATGCTCTTATTTTCCACACTTTCCAATTTAGGCATTTAGCCAACACTCTTATCCAGAATGACATAAAATAAGTAAAAGCCTCCCCATCGCTGCTGATAGCAGTATTAAAATACTGCACAGCACATCATGACCAGCAAAACCAGCAGGGAGGATGTTTTAACTGGGGTACACAGTGAAGTAAAAATCTGCAACGCTGTTGTATAAATGCGTCAGCTTTTCTTTCTTGATCATGAAAGTGTTTATACAACCAGTTCTTAATGCAGCAGTTCAAATTTGCTTTATTGGCATAAGCATTTGCTGCCAATCCACAGCACAACAACCCATAAGGAGTGTCAGTATCAATTATATGTGCTCCATTAAACAAATATCTGTTCATCAATGAAAATTAAATCAACAGAACAAATGCAACAAACATTAGCATTAATTAAAGCATGGTGTTTCTTGTTATCAGTCAGCCATTAGCAGCTGTTCGGCACACTGTCTTTGACACACTCTCTGGAGTAACATTTGGAGAAGCTGACAAACAACAGTTTTTTCACAGTTTCATTCCACGTTTCTATATGAAATTGTGAAAATATGGAGCAGTCGGCAGTGTTGTTGCATTGCTTTTCATTTGTTTGCAGCAGGTTGCCAGTGGAGACAGATGTTATGTTGGCACAGAATGGAGTAGGTACAATATTTCCTCGGAATTGTGTATTACTGTTGGAATGGCTAAGGAGATTTTTGACACCTTATTGTTGCCTATGAATATGAATGCTGGCAGGTCTGATATTTTTTAGTTAGTCTTTCGTTTTGAGCAGCTCCACGGTCACATGGTTTCTGTGTTTCAAAATTGTGGGGTCGTTTTACACATTGTGCATAAAACTGTAGTACCGAGGCATCTGTGATGTAAAACCAAACTTTCCTGTAGAGCACAAATAATTTTGAGCCTAATTCATGAATCACTCCTAAGATAAAATTTCTTCTTAAATCCCACTTGTTCAGTTTTTTGAAATATTCTAATATCCAACAATTTGTTCTTAGGTAAGAACAAAATCTGCGCACACTTAAAGACAACTTGTGGACATTTTCATCAATTCTACAGTTTTACAACATGATTAAACTTAAGATCATATTGTTGTCACTAACAATATTGGAAGACTAATAAGTACATTATAATAGTTTGAAATTAATAAACAGCACACTAGCACTTCAGTTCACATCACTGCATATACAAATACAGCACTGTAAATTAATTACAGAAAAAATTAAATTGAACTGTAAGTTTATTCCACATAAACATGTGTTAATTAGAGTTGAAGTTGAGTTGTTTGGATTACACTGGGTGGTGTGTTGATGTGTTAACATGGAGAAGCTGCACAGTGGTGGCGATAGTCACCAGACCACAGAGGGGAATTCTTCTCACTGAAATACAGTGCTCACTCACTATTCTGGTTTTGGCAAGCAATTGTTAATGCAGACATATGCACAAGTGGTGGATGTTCACACACACTTACACACTTTAAATGCAACTTTTGTTTAAATGTTGTCAATGTTACAAGTCTGTGCTTTGCTAAAAATACTCAAAGCAAGTGTGTGCGGTGTGTGTGTGTGTGTGTGAAAGAGGCCACTAATCAACAAAGAGCTTAAGGAAAAGAGAGAAGAGAAGAGATAACTGGTGACAAACGCTTCAGTGGAAGGTCAAAGAGAAACAAAAATAACAAATTGCTTGATAGGAGCCACGATGAGGCGTGATAAATGTTAGTTTGTGCTGAAACATGTACATGTGTTTCTATCAGCAGGAAGTGATAAGTGATTAGGTGTATAAGGGCTTCTTGGTTAGTAACATTCAACTACACTGTACTGTAATGTGGTAAGATTGTTACTGTATATATGCAGCTGAAATGTGAATGTAACATGACATTTTTTGAATTTTTAAAATAAGAATATGACTCATGTTTTATTTATGAATGTGAATTTTTGCCTCACATTGTGTGCACAACTTTGACTGCTGGACTGACCATATGGACATAGAGCATGCCTGTGGATGTGCTCTTTCCGAGTCAGGCAGCTGATTCTGTGCCTGTATACAGTTCCTGGCTACTCTATTGGGTAAGCCTGTACAATCTAATACAGTCCTATATGTCATCTTCATGAATGAATTCTACTTTTATAGCAGGATCACAACCTCACTGTTGAAATATTTCTTTCTGGGCACATAAAACTGTCTAGGATTTTTTGTTTCATTCTAAATAGATGATTTCAATGCTGATGTTCTTCAATCATGTTTCATTTTTCAAAAAAATATAAAACCAACCAAATGTCAGTCAATCCACAGAACATCTGCCCTCTGCGTGTTGGCATGAAGGGGCGTTAAGTACTGAGCTCACCAGTTCTGTCAGAGTTTGATGCTGGACAAGATAGTTCTGCATGTTGAATTCAGCAGGAGCGCGGGACTGGGCCTGATATTCCCCCGTGGTACTGCAGGACTAATTTACAGCTTACACACAGGAAAATGGCCTTAATCCCCTGAGCTTCCCTTAATCTGCAAACTTTCTGTTCTTCATGCTCCAAATGATCGGGCAACACACACACACACATACGGCGTCCTGAGCTGCTCAGTGGTCAATGGTAAAGGAGAAACCATTCAAGGTGATTAAGCTTTCACTTCAAGCCAACAAAGAAATAATCCAGAACACTTTGACATTACTCCCACTGGGACTGGCTGTAATATCTGTGTGGCTGTTGCCGTTTACCCTCCATGCTGTAAATGAAGAGGTTATCCTGTAGAGAAGGGCCGCAGACATATGTTTTCATATTATTCTTAGAGAGCTTTAAGCTAAATGACACAACATCTCCAGGAAACTCTCTGGGTTCAGCTTCGAAGATAGTGAATTTTTTATTAGCATTTTTTGGGAGCACTTTCTGTTTATTAGGCTGCACAGGAGCCCTATACATGAAATAATGTTTGGCTTTTAGTGGCAACTTTTTGAACTCAAAACAAACTTGTGAGTCAGTGCCAGCTGATTTTTCAGATGTGGGCCGTCTCACCTTGGTGATGATATAGAGGATGCTGTTAGGGCCAACAACACTTAGCTCTAAGCGCTGCCAAAGTACACAGTGTCCTCCTGTGAAATGCCTTTCGGCCTATTTCTGAGTGGTTAATGTGGTGTCTGTTGTCAAGGCAACACAGCACCCACCAAAATTATGTTTTTGATGTTTGGCAGCACCTAACATTCATTTTGAAAAAAAAAAGTGTAAACATGCACACAAATATTTTCTGTGGAGCGGTTTGATTTTTCATTTGGGCACCCCGACTGAGATATGAGACCATTAAACATGCCTTGCTGTTCTGAACAGTCGCATAATATCAGGTCTTGTCTCAGGTATTGGGGCCATGACAACATTTTCACACTTTAGCTAATGTTTTTAATGGACAAATGTGTTTAAAAATTATAATCAATTCCTCTTCGTTGGCAAAATTCAAGACAAATTGGTGAAAATCCACTTGTTGGCGTAATACCACACAAGCACTTGGCTATGGTCCCATCAGGGCTGTCCTGTGATAGAGCAAGGGTTAGACAAGAGTTAGACAAGTAGAGTTTGTGTGATCTAAGAGTTGAGCAATAATGGAGAGATGGGTGGCATGCTGCCATCTAATCATTTCATATTCTCCCTTCGTTCCCAAAAAGACCAAATACATTTTATTGTCTCTGTAAAGCAGACTGAAAAAGAAATAATCAAACAAAAAATCTGGTTATCTCTTACCATTCTTTTTTTCTGTTGATAAATAAAGCACTGCAGTAGGTATAGACACCTTTCATCCACATATTTTCATGAAAAAATCTCAATAAGTCCCTTTCAGACATACTTATACATACAACATATACATACAACATAAGCTGAAACCAAAACATTTACATATCACATAACACTGCACAAGCCTGAACTGGATACAGTCACATTAATGGATCAACATTTTGACATACTGAGTCTGATGTGGAATGTTACACATGATGACCCTGTCAGGCTCGAAACGATGACGTGACATTTTAAAAGCTGTGACCTAATCCCAGGCAACGCCTTAAACTGCCATAACATCAGAAAAGAAATTTCACCTGGAGCACGTTCACCTCCCATGTTGTAATAAGAAAACTCCACCTCATACAAAACACTTCCAATCTTGCGCATATAGCAAATATCACATCGGTAACACGGGCCACTAGTTGGTATGTCTGAATAAAGCAATGTGGTACATGTGCATGTCTGAATGACAGTGAACAGTTGCTTTAACAGGCTGAAGGCCAGCCTGCGTCTAAAAATGATTGTAATTTGTTGTCTGTTTGCTGCTGTGAGGTGACGCTGAGTTTGCAATATTCAAGGTTTAGAAAATGCGTCAGTGTTACAGCAATAAAATGAAAACAAGAAAACCTACAGATACTGTAAGTCTTTACATTAAAAACGGGGAACAGATGATGATTGTGTCAAAAAGCGCCAGAGGAAAAGACCAGAGACGGGAGAGGGAAATGGGAGGAGAAAAAAAAGAGAAGTCAGACATGTCTGTGAGTTCTTTCCTGTTGTGAGGAGGAGAAAAGAGTCTTGTCTGCTGTTGTCGCTCACACTGAGACTCTATTGTCTTAAGCATTTGTGGCCATCAATGCCATCAGCTCCAGCCTGCACTTCATTAGAACTCAGTTCTATTGCTCATTTAGCAAAGAGTAAAGATGACATGACAACATGACACTGAATTGAACTAGTTTACATTTTATTAAAGGAATGTAAGAGAAGTGACATGAAGGTTATTCAGAAGAGAAGGAATGAAATTAGAAGGAACAAATGATAAAGAGGAACAACAAGATAAGATGGAATGAAGAGATAATATTGTCCAATACATAAGTAATATTTCTGTGGCAGACTTCCAGGACACGTTTGTCACATTTCTGAATTTGTGGAATTTGTTGTTTGATTTACTTGTCATTAAAGTCTTTAATTGCCTTTATCACGGAGACTAATTTATCTAACAAAACCGATAAAAAATATTCAAAAAGATACAATCACAAGACCCCTAAAGCTGACTGAGCAAATTAGCCATAATCAACATGCATGCACTTGCCCGGACAAAGGAATGTAAAGTTTACAATGATAACCTTTTCAATATATTTACTAAAAACATAAGTCAAACATGACAAATTTACAAAATTACTGAGAAAAAGCATCCAGACCCTTATTAGAAATTCTAAACTGGGTATTTTGAAAATGTGGTTTCATTAATGTAAATGGTGTTAAATGTGCTAAAATAATTAGTCATGGAAAATAAATTATTTGTCTGCACTTTTCTACCTTCTCAGTAGTCAGAGCACTTTGCACTGCTTCTCATATTCACAGTATGCGACTGGTCTGACACAAGTGGTGACTTGCTCAAGGACACTTCGACATAAGATTGGGAATCAGCTAGAAATAAAACCACCAACCAGTTTTGTACTAGCCCAAGCTGTATTGTTATTTGATGCAGTCAGTGCACTTACGCTGAGGACAGTCCAGAAAACAAACCAGAATAAATCTAGAAAAACGCACAGATTATTTATGTAAAAGGTTAAAGGTTTTCTAAAGTCAAAATAAAATTAAATATCTGTTTCTGAACACTAAAGTTTTCTTTAGCCTAGGATATGAGATTTAGTTCATTATTATCAAGACATGCAGTGATGATATTTGGTCCAAATAAAGGTTTTACAACTTGGCTGTATGATGAGAATTTCAACATGTGTGTCATCATTGTGTGACTGCAGAGCTGGAAGCTGAGAGTGTCGCACCAATTCACTCTGCCTGTTGGGGCTATTCAGCTATTTTCAAAGGAGAAACAGATGAGTTACACACACGCTTACATGTGTATCAGCCAAGTGAGTAGGCATGTTAGTCTGTGTGTGTGTGAGAGAGAGAGAGAGAGGGGGAGAGAGAGAAAGAGAGTGTCTGGGGACGCTTACTGTGTTTCTATCTTAGCAAAGCATCACAGTACAAAATTATGCATTTTTTTGGCTGGAACAGAAATTATCAGGTGATATTTTCTTTCATGGAGCCATACTGAAGTTCATGCGTTGCTACTACATGAGGTGTGTGTGTTAGGAAAACTTCACTTTCAGTTAAACACTTTTGGTGTCAAATCGAATACTTTATTATTGCATTAAATCCCTTCATTTGCCTTTTAACTGTCATATTTCTTTAGTTGGGTTTTATCACATTATCTCTTTCACAGTGAGCAAAGTTTAAAGTACTATTCATAGTATACATTATCAATTAAACTATGATTAGATCAACATAACTGTCATGTTTTTAATAACCTGCATGTTCTCATCTAAAACCATGATTATATCAAGTTTCTTTATTTAAAGCTCTAAAAAGGGGAAACATTTCCAGCTGGAGGTTTGGTTTTAAAGACTTGTTGCTCTGGAAAAAAAAAAGTTAAACCTGACATTGTCTAAAACACACACAATACAGGCAGTGTGTAACAGTCAATATGATGCAGTAATTGAAGGTCCACTCAAATCTAAAGATTGTGTTAATTAACGTATTAGTTAAAGGTCCTATATTATGCAAAATCCACTTTTTAATCATTTTATAAATTTAAATGGCTCTTAGATGTTTGTAGAGACACCACGTGTGTTAGCAGTGCACCCCCTGGTTCTCTTTACTTTTTCTTGTTTGGTACAATCCTAGTTCAGTAGCTGACTGCTACTGTACATTTTTTGCGTTAAAAAATGTTTAAGTAATTTTAGAGCCTTACCTTTATACACAACAAATGGTACAGCGGTTTGTGTTTGAACTTTCTTACTCATCATCATATATTTTAGTATTTAGTGTGGAAAAACACCAACCCTGTCTCTTAAAAATTACGTTCCTATACAACTAAACTTCAACCTTGATTATGTTTTTGTTGCAAATGTAATCATTGTGTTATCAGGGAAGGTATTTTGCGAATGAATGAAACGTCACACAAATTAACAGGAATATAATGTGCAGCATTGGCAGACCCGAGATTAAGACCAGAGTCCCACATGAGGTAAGGTTTAGGCACCAAAAATACTTTGGTTAAGGTTAGAAACAGATCATGTTTGTGTGTCAGTTTTTATGCAGATGTGGTGTGTCAAGCGAAGATCAAGATGAAGAGAAAAAAGGGTGTTGTAGATCAGATAATTTGGCAGATCAGATAATTTTGATAAAAATGTGATCAATTGAATTGATATATAAGAATCAACGTATTACCGACTCGTCATTTATGTTAATTGCGAACATATGGTCATTATGTTGACAGAAAACATAATCCGGTTGCACTCACAATTCTCATAAAAACGTTATTGCAGTTTAGTTGTATAGGAACGCAATTTTTATGAGACCGGGTTGAAAAATAAATATAGTGAGACAGTGTTTGATGATATATTTAAGGACCAAATGCTACAGTTTCATTATAAACACTACAGAGCTCAGTGTAGACAGGAGTCAGCGCCTTCCTCTGTTTCTTCAGAGTGGAAAGGAGATGAACATACTTCTCTGTTTACCTCTAACCCACCTATGTCTGCCTTCCTTCTAGCCATCAAACAGATAATTAGCAGAAGTCTCCTTCAAGGGTAATATCTAATTTTTGATTTTATGCTTTGGCGGCTAGACACAGGGAGAGGGAGAGTAGTGGAGGAGTGAGAAAGACAGATGCCTTCTTACTGACCTTAAAGCTGAACTGTAATAATGTTGAACCATTTCTCTCCTACCTTTTTGTTCTTGTGTGTGTGTGTGTGTGTGTGTGTGTGAGAGAGAGAGGGGGGAGAGAGAGAGAGAGAGAGAGAAAGAGAAAGAGAAAGAGAGAGCG
>OMLM01021202.1:65073-83953 GCA_900302695.1 Helostoma temminkii | reverse complement strand
GCTCGTGCTGTTGGGTCATCTGGGCTTTACTGTGGGCTGCACCGTGTGTGGTTAGATCTTAAGTGATGATGTTCAAACACACACACGCACGCACACACACACACACACACATACAGAGGTGCGCACACGCACGCAATGTGGTTGAATTTAGGCGCAATTAACCCCGTGTACCCCCACCTGTTATTCTGAGTATTTACAATATTTTCACCTATTAGCCTCATTATCACAGTATATGTACACACAGTGTAGGCAGGGCTTCAGTATACCATACCTCCAGGTACTGTCACACTGCTGGCACACGCGCAGCTTCTTGTCTTGTTAATTTGCTGCCTCTGTAGACTGTACCTGTGGGTGAGTTTGATGGGACTCTAATAATGAATTTACATCCTAGTAGTACATTCCGGAGGTTTGATCATGAGCCTCATGACGAACAGATGTGTGTTTTACATATAAACAGCAGATACAGAGAGTCTGGGTGAGCAGCCGTCCAGCTCCTGGGGTTTCCATCCCATCACCCCCCTGAGCTGTCAGGACAGTCAGGCAGGACAGAGCAGCAGCACATCCTGCAGTGGCAACAGTGCTGGTGTGTTGGAGAGACACAGCGTACTCATGGTGGTGATTATCAGTTCTTGTCTGTGGTTTAGAGGGGACTGGGGGGAGGGTGACAAAGGAAGAAAGTGTGTATGTGAAACTGTATGAGAGGAAAGGGAGAGAGAAGTCAATGTCAGCGTCTGGACAGTGACAGTTCGTTATTTAAGGGCCATTCAGAGACGTGCACAGGCTGTCCTAGTGCAGGTGCTGTTAGTATGCAGAGTGATGCTCTGTCTGTCTGTCTGTCTGCCTGTCTCACACTCACACAGTCTCACTCTCTCAGTTGCTAGTTGAAGAATGAGTTCTCTTATTGGCAGGTCCACTTGGACATAATGAATAATTTCAGCCCTCTGAATGCTGGAATGAAAAGGCAATGGCCTTACCTTGGCATGCTGCCGCTGTCTGTCAGACTTGTCTTGAGTGCATGACTGTGTGTGTGTGTGTGTGTGTGTGTGTGTGTGTGTGTGTGTGTGTGTGTGACAAACACAGAAAATGTGAACATATAACAGCTTAGGCCTATTGTGCTTCCTACCTGTGTGAGCGGGGCTAGTTGTCATAGCAACGGCCTTGTAGCTCCGTTGATGTTCCTCCTGTCCTCATTGGCAGGGTCAGCACACCTTACACACCACATCGCCACATCGCAAAGCTCTGTGTGCATGCATTTGTGTGTGTGTGTGTGTGTGTATGCATAAAGTTGTGTATTTCCATGCATGTGCGTGTGCGTTTGCGCTGTGGAAGTACCTTTTGTTTGCGCCTTGCTGCAGTTCGTAGGCGTGTGGGTTGATGGCACAGGCAAACCAGAGTGAGTGTGTGTGTGTGTGTGCATGCGCATGTGTGTTGCAGTGTCACAAAGATACACCCTGCTGATATGACAACCAATCACCTGTTTTCTGTCTCTGCCTATCAGCATGTGAGGTTGCCGTAGCCAGACGTCCTCTTGATATGGAGGTCGTCATGGAGATGGAGAAGACAGAATGGACACACATAATAATGTATGCACACCCACACACATGCTCAAACACACACACGAAGCACTGAACTGTATTTATTGCTTTCACTGACTTTCACTGATTTCCTGGTGGTTTTGGAAGTTTTGAGTGGTGTTCAGGATGCTGCAACCTGTTGATGCATCAGGTCTAAACATAAAGCTCAACTGTGAGGCAAATCGGTAATTGAAGGTCTGATCTTTTTACATCAAGTACACACAGACACTGCCACCTGATGGAGCTGGTGTGTGTGTGTGTGCAGTAATCTAAATCAGAGAGGATATCCTATCAGAGATTCAGTCTGCTCAAACACTGCTTCTCCAGAAACAATCTCAGGCTTCTCTTTATGACTACAAGGCACCGCACTTCATGAATTTCTTCTAGGTGTGCGAAGGTTTTTCCAAATGGAACAAAGATGGTTTTTGTGAACGTCATCCTAAGATCATTCTGGCACTCCTCTTTGAACCCTTGAAAACAGATACATTACTGTCATTCAGGAAAAGGAAATTTACACCAGCGTGGTGAATGAGTCAGGCCGTTATAACTCAGCACTTGAAATGCTTCCCAAAATACACAAGAAATTGATTTTAGGGCGCAGATTCATATAAACAATTTGCATGTATTCGCACTCACAGAGTCTAGTTGGTTAGGGCTTAGTGCTATCTTATGATGGCTTACAGCTATCAGAGGATGACTCTAAGCATAAACTGTAACAATGAGATGCAAATGATGTAATGGCGTGGCTTTTTAAAAAAAAAATCAAATAAGACACTGTACTACATTTTTAAATATACAGCCAGCATGCATATTTGAATAGTTAAAAAGATTAGGAAAATCTTTACAACTTCAAATATTTTTTTTGCTATGCAACAAGCTACTGGCAAAAATAATTAATCATACTTTGTCCTTGGAGTGAAGGGTCCTGTCTTTTTCCACTCCTATTAATCTAATCATTACCTGAAGTGAAATAGCTTTCGCCACAGGCAGGTAAACGTGGTTTGACTCCCACACACACACACACACATACACACACACACACACACGTACAAACACAGACACACACAAACAAACACACACATGCACAGATGCACCCACACACAGAGCAACCATTTAGCATTAGTGTAAGCAGTGTTTGTATGCTCCATTCTGTCACCTCCCACACGATACATTCATAAAACGGCTCCTCTGCGCCAAAGGCACTGACTCAATAGAAGGCATCTCCCCTTCTCTTTTCTTTCACCTCCTTCCCTCTTTTAACCCCTCTGCCCCCACCACGTATCCATCCTGTCAGTCCTTTCCTTTTCTTTCACTTGTTCCACATATCGCCCTCCCTTCTTCCCTTGCTTCTTTCCTACACATCCTAACTCACCTACCTCCTCATTCTCCAGGACCCCCCACCCCCCACAGGGCTGGTTGCAGCCGGTTTGAGTCTGACAGTGGAGAGGAAGCTTCAACCTCTCACCTCTGGAGGATGGAGGGAGGGAGGCACGAGGAGAGGGATGATGGAGGGCAGCGGGGTGGAGGGACAGCAAGCGGAGGGGGGGGGGAGAAACTGCAAGAGGCGAGGGAGAGGTCAAAGAACAGGAGGGATTTGCAAAGAAAGATGGAGAGGAAAGCTGGGGGAAGGGACAGAAAGAGACAGAGAGGACAGAGGGGTCAAGAAGGAAGAGGAGTGATAAATGAATGGAGAGCGATAAGATGGAAAGATGAGGAGAGAGAGATAGAGCGCGTGAGAGGATGAGAAGGAGAGAAAGACAGAGTGTGAAGCTGCTGTGTACCTCCCTAACAAGCTGGACAGAATCAGCTCAATTATTAAAGAGGAGCGAGAGATGGGGAAAACACACAGACGTACACACTCACGCACAAAGGCATCTCTTGGTGTCTGGCACACAACACACAGTCACAGTCTGACACACACACACACACACACACACACACACACACACACCTATCTGCAGATCAGCATATGTAAACATGTACAGCATGTCTGATATTTATGTTTCCTCATGCTGGCGCGTCAGAGTTATCTTTGTTTTTTAGCAGTGTATGAGTGTGTGTGTACATGTGTCTGCGTATGTGTGTTGAAAACAGTGAGTCAGAGGATAAGCAGAGATTTGTTAGTGATTCTCCTCAACACCACCCCCCCCCACACACTTTACCCAATTTGGCTTCAGCACCGTCTCAACGTTCCACCAGCGTGGCTTCAGTGTTGTCCCATCAATATGAACAGATAATCAGAGCACTAAGGGGTCTGTCTATAAATCCCCACTGTGAATATAGTTTTCACCCTCTTCCCTTCCTTTCCTCTCTCCCTCCCTTCTTCTCCATCTCCCTCCTCCTCTTCCTCTCTTGCCCGTTCCACCCTTGTTTCTAGTTCTCTTTCTTCTTTCCCTTTTCCCTCCTTCTCTGAGGAAGTGTATGCCCCCAAGGGATGAAAAGATTCGCTACCTTCCAGGAGAGAAAGAGATTGTGTGTGTGTCTCTGTGTGTGTGCCTGTGTGTCCTCCACATGTGTGCGTACCAGGATGATAGTGTGTACGTGTGTGTAAGGGTGAGAACACACACTTCCTGAGACAGAAAAGGAGAGAGAGGCAGGGGTGAGCAAGTGAGAGAGTGAAAGCAGGAAGCTGTGGAGGGGGAGGAGAGAGAAAGAGATAAGAGAAAAAGACAGAGTAGTCAGGGAGAAGGGGGAAGATGGATGAATGCACTGCGCACAGACTGTGTGTGTGTGAGAGAGAGATGGTAGCGAGATGCAGGTAGACAGAGAGGGACGGAAGGTTTCTTATCCTCTCAGCAGAAGTCATAATTTCTTAGAGCATGCACAGATGTGTGTATGTGTCTGCCTGTGTGCATGCCTGATTGTGTTGCCTCACTCAGGCTTGAGGCCAAGAACTGTAGAGGTACAGTGGTGTAGCATCTGCATGTAGTGTGAGCAGCATGTGTGTGTCTGTGTGTGCTTTTTGAGAGGTGTGTGTGTGCCGAGGCTGTGGCTGACGAGCTGTCAGTACCTACAGTTGGAATGTTCACAAGGCGGCCATTGTTGTTCAAACAGCCAGCAGCCTTCTCCTTGGCAACGGGCGCTGCAGCAGCGTCTCCCACAGCAACTGTGGAACAGGAGTATGGAGAGAGGAGGAGGAGTCAGGAAGTCAGGGCCGCAGCACAGAGGCCCCTCTCCAAAACACTGGCCTCAAGGTCTGAGTGTGTGTTGGGATCCAAGCATCTGGTTTGTGTGTCCTCTGTGTGTGAGGTAGATGCATGACTGTGTTTATGTGTGTCGGTATGTGTGGCTTTTAAGAGCATCTGTGAGTTCTTGCCAGCGTCACTACGTGAAGCGTGCGTCACTGTGAGCATGCATCTTTGCTCACGCTTGTGTGTTTCTCTTTATGCGTGTGTCTCAGCGTGTGCGCGCACCTGTGTGAACTGTAAGTGGCAGCATTCCTGTATTTGCACCTAAGTGGTTGGTTTCATCTTCCTGTATTTGCATGTGCTTATGTGTGCGTTTACAGAAGTATCTTGTTTGTAATCCTGTATGTTTCTGCATGTGCACATGTGCACACTCCTAGCTGTTCCCAGCTGGCATGGTTGGTCACATGACCTGACTGAGGGGCAGCCATCAGCAGCGCCAGGAAACTGCCTGCAGGAGCACGAGAGAGAGAGTGTCAGGCTGAGTTAAAGATGAGGGAGGGGCGTCGGGGAGTGGGTGTGTGTGTTGTGGGAGAGAAGCTGGGGTTGGAAGGTGTATGTGTGAGGGCGTCTAGAGAGATGAGAGGGGGAGCTGTGAGGAAGAGAAGGAAGGAGGAAGAGGAAGGGGTAATACAGTCCTCCTCTTAAAATAACTACAGCATGTAGGTTCCTGCAGAAACAACGGGAGAGAGACAGTCAGACAGTGAGACAGTCAGATGGGGGTGGGGGGTCCTGGTTGTGTGTTGCCGAGCTACTTCTTCAATCCCCTGTGTGCATCCTTGGCTGAGCCGCCACTGTATCTGGTCTGTGTGAAGTCTGTTTACGTTAGATGTGTGTCTGTGTCTGAACGTCTGTCTGCTTTTTTGTTTGTGTGCACATATGGTTTATGTGTTGGTCTCATTTTTATGCTTTGTGTGTGTGTTTGCCGTGTGTGTGCGTGCAAGTGCTTGCTCTTGGCGGAGATACAGCGCACACACTGATGATGGAGATCATTAGGAATTTCCTGCAGCTGGGGAGGTGGTGGTGGGTTTTTTCGGGGGGCAGGATGGGTGGGATTTGAGTGGGTGAGAAAGAGAGGAGAGGTCAGAGTGAAGGAGAGTATGAGTGGGTGGGGGTTGAGGGTCTATATCTGAGTGTGTTTGTTGGACTGCCTCCGTTTGACTGACATGTCTGTGTATACTGCACCCACCGATGCCCAAAGTTCAGCTCTCTTCAGAAGTTTGGTGGTAATTTGTGTGCAGGCATGTTGGCCCCAGTAGTGTGATGTGTGTGTATAACATTCCTCCCCCCCTTTGGCACACTTACACACACCTCAACCCAACCCTCTCCAACAACCCAGGTCTGTTGATTGGAAGAGTTTGGATGTGCTTAAATTTTTCGTTGAACAGTCAGTGCTAGACTTACAGTGCACTGCACTCTAGGCCAGACCTTATAACATCAGTATTGCTGGGTTTTTATGATTTAGTTAAAACTTTACATACTTTTTCGAATAAATCTTTTTTTCCTGCAGTTCAATTTACATTAGAAATATATTTTATGCTTATATCACTATACTTACTATAATTTCATGGCTAAGTATTTTTGAATACTACTCACAGTGAGGTTTTGCATTTCATTATCCACTTTAAAGTGAGGCTGTGTTATGTCATGTAATGTGTAATATTAAATAAAGTCAGACAAACATTTACCATCTGGAATGCAACATGACAAACTTGTTTTCCCACCGTTTTCCATTGAAGACACATGGGTAACTTAAAAACAGTAATCATCGAGTTGTTGAACTGTTAGTTTTGTTGGTCGTCTTTTAAATTATTTCTCTTAATTTTTTGTCAGAATTTCTTTTTATTTTTTAATTATTATTATTATTTTTTGTTGTTGTGGAGGAGGTTTTGTTGCCGTGTGCTGTGTGTAGGTTAAAGGCTGGTGGAGCTGCAGGTTGAGGTTGCGTCAGGGTTGAGGTGGTGTGGAGGAACATGATGCTGATGGTAGCTGTGTTTCTATATGGTGTCACTCAGTCTCTGTGGACCCCCTGACCCACTTCCCCCTCCCAGGTTCTCTCTCTCTCCTGGCCTCACATACACTTTCTCCATCTCTCTGTCCTTCTCTCTGTTTTATCCCCCTTCTTCTTATCTGCTAAACCTCTCTGTGGAGCTCCCCCTCCTTCCCTTCACCACCTCTCTCTCACTACCTCTCTCTCTTTCTCCCTCTCCCCTCCATGTCCCCCTCCCATACACCCCCCCATGCTGTTTCGGTGCTGCTGCCTGTCTCTTAGCAACAACTGCACACCCGTTAGAGCTCAGTGAGTGCTTTTACAAACACACCCAGGAAGATACACTCATACACACACACACACATACCCAAAGGCACACACACACACACATGCATGTGTGCACGAACACATTCACACTCATATACACACAGGGTCTAGTTCCTCATTGAGGGTGTGTTATGTGCACGAACACATCCACACTCATACACACACAGGGTCTAGTTCCTCATTGAGGGTTGCTGCTGGCAGGCCTGTGAGTCTGCAAGCCTTTGTGGCAGTGGGATAGATGGGAACAGAATAGATATGCTGTACAGCTACCATGTACAGAATGATTGTTCCTTTCAGATTATGCTCAACAGGGCAATTGCCCAAACTGGGAAGTGACAGGTTCTTGTCTCTTATTTCACACTGACATGTGCACACACATGTAAGCACAAAATAGCAGTGAAAACTTTTAGGATCAGACATCATTCATATGAGAACTGTTCTTTGTGAACAAGATTCAACAGATCATTATGTGGGATCAGCACATACCAAAGCCTGTTTTTACTAGAGACAAAACTACGCCACTGTGTTTTGCAGCTCCAGAGCCATTCACAGTAAAATGCACCAGAACATGTTTATGTGCCCTACGTATGATGGTGAATACATTGGAATGGCAGCTGATGGATGCCAGGAGTGTTTGCTTAAACAATGAATCACAGTGGGAGTGTTTGATTGGCTGGCATCTAAGCCCTGTCAGGATGCCCCCCACAGAGCACAGTAGATGGATATTTGCATGTGTGTCTTTGTTTTGTGTGTGACAGTGCATGACTATATATGTGAGTGTGTGTGTGATATATATATGTCTTTATGTGCAAATCAATGTGTGAGTGTGTGGGAGGATGAAACTGTGGGGGCACATTTGCATGTGTCTTTGTGTGTTGGTATGTGTCGCTGTGTGTGTGTGTGAGTGACAGTGTGTGCATGTATGTGTAAGTACATGTGTGGCAATGTTTAATTAAAGCATGTGTTGTCCTCTCCTTCTCTAACACACCGGTTAGATGGAGCCTTAATTAATGAATGCTGTTAATTAGACGAGAGAACGTGAGAACGTGAATGGGAGAGAAGAGAGAGAGAGAGAGAGAGAGAGGCAGGGAGACCGCACTGGGCATGGGAGGGAGGGGGTGAGGGGGTTAAAGAAACTGTGTAGTGTGTGTGTGTGTTCATCTTCATGTTAGTCTGTCCCAGTTGTGTCATTCCTCAGAGCAGCATAACACTGAGGTTGCTCTGCTCCATGTGTGCACCCTCAAACTCTGCTACAGCAAATGCTTCCACTTCTTCGTTCTCCTCTCACCTCATTTAACTTTTTCTCCCTCATTTTGCCTGTCTAAAATCTGTCTGCCTCTGTCTATCCATCCACTTATCATGCTTTCCATGTCTCAGTCTTGTCTTTCACCTCCTTGTACTTCTTTTGTCTCTCCCCATCTCTCATAGTTTCTCACCCATTCACTCACTCATTCTAGTGTCTTTCACCCCCTCCCCTCCCCTTCCCGTCTTCCTCTTTTTCTCTCTTACTCTCTGTCCTTCTCCCTCCCTGCTAATCAGAGCCATATGGTGGAGAAAGAGGCAGAGAGATCTGACGATGGACAGGATTGTGTTGTATGTGGAGAGTGTGGTACAGGGCTGGAGCCAGCTGTGCGCATGAATGTGTGCAAATGTGGCGTGCATGCTTGTATGTGTGTCTGAGTGTGTGCACACATCAGAGTCCAATATAATGTGTGGTTCTAATTGTGTAAGATGTCTGTCTGTTCTGTCTGTCTGTACTTCCAGTTCTCCTCTCTTCTGAGTTCTTATAATCCCCCCATCATTCCTCTCTTTCTGTCACCTTCATCTCTCCATCCTCTTAACACCTCTCTATTCATCACCTCTCTGCTTCCCCCTGGTGGCTGTGATTATTCACACATTCTCATTCTTGTTGCACCCTCCAAATCCTGTGCTTTTGTAATACATTTGAATAGTTTTGGTGAAATGTAAGATGAAGCATGATTGTGTGTGTGTGTGTTCTTTACACCACTATTTGATTGTTTATTGTATTATGTATATTATTCACACATTTAATATGTATTATATTATATGTGCATATATTCATGATGACATTAAAAATGCTGCACAACTCATTCAGTCCCATACACAGTACTGTACGTCATTCTGTGATCCCAGTCATCATCGTGTTTATTATGCGGAAATACATTTGAAGGGAGGAAAGTGGCACCTACTGTTTGCTGGTACATGTCAAAATGAAACTACAACTACACTTTAAAATTTCTGTTGCAAGTGAACATAATTGCATCTGATGTGAGATGGTGCAACTCTCACCAAAATGCTCATTTTGTTGTGGTCTGATGCGTGCTGTGACATCATTTACTAATCTCTTTTGCTCTTCTCTTTTCTCCACCTCCTCCATACTCCTTTCTTTTTCTTTTTCTTTTTCCCCACTCAACCTTTTCTCGCCTTCCTCAATTCTGTCCATTCTTCATTCTCTCTATCTCTCTGTCTTTCTGCATCTCTCTTTCTCTCACTCTAGCAACCATGGGCAAAAGACAGAAGCAGAGGGGAGACAGAGAAGAATGTGAGCTCTCCACTGCAGTATTGATGACCCAATGATCCCCTGCAGAACAGAGCCAGTCAGGCAGACAGTGTGAGGCTCAACTCAGAATCAGAATCAGCGCCACAACCATTTGGTAAAAGCAGGATATAAATGGTAAATGTAATCTAATGTTGTAATGCTTCTGTGTGGGTGGCACAGTTAATAGAGTAGAGTGCATTACGGATTAGGTTTATGGCCCATTGCCAAAATGTTGACGATTCCATCACACAACCACAGTTCCATCTGTGCTGCAAATGTTTGATTCTTATGTACAGTATGTTTGACACCTTACTATGACCAGTATATGTCTTAATAAGTAGTTTAGATTACACATGTTAAATGCAACGTTAGAAATCTTAGCTTATTTGTGGATTTTCAGTTCAATTAATATTTGTTTGGTCATTCTGTTCATAGGTTGCTGAATCTATTTACTAGCTGTTAAAGAAGACACCTGTAAAGAAGAAACATACATTTGCGTACAGCAGAAACTTCCCTCTTTTCTTTCCTTCCTGACTACCAGCAAGATCATCCACTGAATGAGTGGGCTGTCAGATCACCTACTTTCAGGCCAAACTGGGGCTCCAGTGGGCTGTGGTGGAAATCAGGCAGAGGAAAAAGGGTGTGTTGGGGGGCTGGAAGGACCCGATCCCTGGACCAGGGAGTTCAGGTTACACGAGGGGTCCCAGGATCCTTCTAATGATGGACTGGCATTGGTGACCTCCGACCACTTTCCTCCCTCGTCTCCTTCTGCCCTGGCCAACGGCCTCCACCTACAGAGAAGGCCAGGGCATAGCACCCATCGCCGGAGGCACATAGAGACTCACACTGAGACACATACATTTGCGGAGACACTTAGAAACATGCAAACGCATATAGACCCAGATGCACAGGCTGTTTCACATGTGCAGATGGATAATTGTGGAAACATGGATATCAATGCACATACGGGTACTGCTGGTCCAGAACACCCCAGAGCTCTTTCACCCGAGGCCATAAACACAACCTCACTTCAACCCCTGTCTTTGGCACTTGGCAGTCATCCTGCCTCCAACAATCGGCTCACTGCTCCAGTTCTGAGCGCAGAGACAGAGATCCCCTCAACCTTTTGTCCTGTCCCTGTTAGTCCAAACCCAAACTCAGACTCTTCTCCTCTTCCCGTGGAGGCAGAGAAGAAGTATGCGCTCCGAAGCTCTGGGCGTCCCCGCTTCCCATGTCACCTGCGCAAGTCCTCCCGCCTACGCCGAAGCATAGAGGATGGGGAGAAGAGAGCAGGGAGGGAGAGGGGAGGAGAGGAGGAGGAAGAAGTATTAGAGGACAAAATTTGGAGGGTTAAAGAGGAAGATGTGGCAGTTGGTGAGAAAGAGGAACATTTGTCTGTGGAAGCTGTTCTCCCTACAGCTCCATGCCCTACAGACATTGCCCTTGCTTTAACCGTATCCAAACCTGTTCCTAAAGCTATACCTAAACCTGGACCTAGACTTGGGCATAAACCAGGACCTAAATCCAGGTCTAGACCTGGACCAAAATCTGTCCATAAAGCAGGTCCTAAAAGTGTCATGAAACAGCGTCAAGCAGCCCAGTCCATTCCCCATCGTGTTACATCTTATGTCCCATTTGCAAATCCATCCACTGTCTCTGCACCTCAGTTAACTGTGAAGGAGGGCCCTGATGCAGTCTTGGGAACATGTCCTCCCAATAACCAGAGACGTGGACGCTTTGTTGGTGTAAGTTAATTTATAGCTATGTCACTGTAGTTAATCCTTGACAACCTAACACCTAACATGTATGAAACTGATGTTTAGACCTTTTTGCCTGTCTTATGTATTATTTTTATCTTTGCTTTGCAGGTGAGGAAGATTGTTGTCAAGGTAGCTCGCATTCCTGTCAGTCTTAGTCGCCGACAGAAAAGCTACAAGATTTCCAATTTAGAGACAGTTGCAGGGACAGAGAAAGGCAATGATGGCAGTCTGGAGGGTTCAGAGGCAGCTCGTGAACCGACTGCACTTCTCCGCATGAAGAACAATGGAAAGAGTGTGATGGTAATGTTCCCTCCTGGAGAACTGCCTGTTATTCTTAAACGCAGGCGAGGCCGACCACCTAAACAACCTCTACCAGGAATACCAGGAGAGCCTCTGAATGCTGGGAATTCTAGTGGTAATGGAGAGCAGCCCAAAAAGCCCCGGAGAAGGCGGCGGACTAAACTTCCTTCTCCTTATCCATCTTATGTTAATGATACTAATGATGTGAAAACTGAATATGGGGATGTTCTGTCCAAACTGGCCTTTTTAAACCGCCAGCCCCCTGCCACTGGTCGCTGCTCTCCCCCTCGCTGCTGGACTCCCAGTGAGCCAGAAAGCTTTCATGCCCCCTTGGAAAACCCAGGGATATCCACTCTACTCCACCGGCTCACTGGGTTCAGACGACCCCGAGGTGGCAGAGGAGGAGGCATTGGAAGAGGTGGTGGAGCAGCAGGGGGAATTGGGGGCACTGAGCGCACTAAGGGCACATTTAGTGACTTCTTTGAATCCATTGGCAAGAAACGGAAACTGAGCCCCCTGTCGGAGCACGGATTACCAAGGAAACGGGGTAAGGGTGTTGGTGGGGTTGGTAGGGGAGGGGGTGTTGTAGGAACTGAGCCCGGGGGAGAGAAAACAGTCAGGAAGAGACGTATGAAAAAAAATGGCGCATTTAAAGGGGATGGGGTTTCCATGGGGCAGGAATGGCCCAATGGTGCAGGTGGTTGGGCCGAGGAGGGGGGTATAAACAAGGACAAAGGTTTGAGTGGGTTTCAGCTTTGTGGATCTACAAGGGGGGGCTTTTCCGCCTGTGAGGTTGGAAGGGGAGGTGCCTACAGCAATCTGGGAGAAGGCAGAGGGGTTGGTCCAGCAGGGGAGGACTCACAAGGCCTATTTGCTGGATATTTCCGGTCACTGCTTGACTCGGATGACTCGTCAGACTTACTGGACGTCTCCTCCTCACAGTCAGACCCCCGTAAAGCTTCATCTACCCCTGGTTTTGAACCATCCAGCCCAGCAAGTGGTCAAAGCTGGTCCCCAGCATTCTCCAAGTGGAGCTCCAAGGGTCCAAATTCTGTGGTGGAGGGTTCAGCCCAGACACAGTGCGCCACATCAAGACTCCCGTACAGCTATGGCAGTCTGTCCCAAACATCACCCACCACCTCTACTTATCTCAAGTCCCCTCCTCCATCTCTGTCACACTCTCCTAACTCCCCTCATCCTGCTTCTTATGGCCACTACTCCTCTGGTTACTCCTCCTCTTCTACTGCAGCGTCACAAAGATCCTCAGACTGCAGCTTTGCATATGGGTTTGGACACAGCAGTGGCAAGGCCACCCCTGCTGGACAAATAGGCTATTCTAACTACCATGCAGCAGGCAAGCGGGGTTATAGTGGCTATTCTGCAGCAGGTCATTCCTCCATGATGCGGGGAGATTCAACAGCACCTACATCACCTGGAGGAGGATACATGTCTGTGGCTAGAGGTAGCCCTTTTAGCTCCTCCTCCTCCCCAGAAGGTTACAAACAGTACAACTCCAATCAGTGGAGCTACAGGTAAATCACTTGTGGTAGTCTGTCATCATAAAACATACCTTTACAGTTAACTCAGGAAATTGTGAAGTTGTGTTTTCTCTCACAAATCACTTGATTAATAATTGCTTGAAATAAATATGTGCTTAAATATTTCCACGGCAGAATCAAAAGAGATGTGCATCACTCAATATAAATATTCCATCCTAGCGTATTATTTTAAATTTTACAATGTCCACTACTTGCTAATTAACAGAAGACACCTGCTTAGTTAACTCTGTACTAAAAGGTGCACTGTGGTTTTCCAACATAAGAATCCATTGAGTTTTCTCTCCACGTGTCGTTACCAGTTAGTGGAACTTGAAGTGAAAACTGACTTATTGTTATTCATATCCAGTCATATCACTAATGAACTGTAATGTTTGTGTGTTTCTATTTATGTTGCTTTTTTTCAGACAAGGTTATGGTGGCTGGTCTACAGACAGCTTTGGGCCTCAGTTTCATTGCTACAATGAATATGGCTCCAATGAGTCCAAAGACATCTTGGATATCTCAAACTACACCCCACAGAAGGCCAAGCGACAACCTTTTCCTGAAAGTCTATCAGAATCCTCCTCTGACTCTTCACATCTTGGCTCTGTAGCCACTGGTAGTGGACCTAGCTCTATGGGTGGCACATACAAACAGAATGAAGCTGCTTCTGTTAGTGGAGAAGGAGGTCAGTCAAGTCTGTCTAGTCTGGAAAAGCTGATGATGGACTGGCATGAGAGTGCCTCAGGACCCTCGTATAACTGGAGCCAGAATGTCCTTTTCCAGGGCGGGGGAAGCAGCAAACCTGGCCGTGGTCGTAGGAAACGGACTGAAACTCTATCAGAAAAGGAGGGGGGTTCTGCTTTGCTCTCCGATTCCCCTTCCAGTCCTTCTCCAACACCTACTCCTGGACCTAAGCGGGGAGGAATGGGAGGACGGGGCAGGGGGTCTAGAGGAGGTAGAGGGGGTTTGTCTCCATGTCAGAGAGAGCGGCCAGGATCTAAAGGCAGAGGCAAGGCTGCTTCCACATCAGGAGTGGCAGGAGTAGTGACTGCTGGAGGTCCAGAGGGGTCTGGGCTGTTCCAGGAGGGGCTGGACTATTACAGTGGAGACAGTAGTAGCCTCTCTCCACTGGCAACTCCTAATCCTCCACCACCTTCCAGCTACCTCCAGGACCCCTGTGAGTACCCCTCCCCTTATTCTGCACACCCCTCCACACCTTCCTCTGAGGAGCGTTATCCATCCTTGTACCCTGGAGAGTCCTCCTCTTCTCTGTCACCCAGTGTCTCATCTCCTCCTTATCCCCCTAAGCCCACCCCTCCTCCACCACAGTCTTACCACCCCATCTCCTCCAGAACCTTCTCCCCTTCCTGCTCTCCCTCACCGCGTGTAACACCCCACTGTGGCACTGCACTGAGTCCTTCACATCGCCCCCCTCCAAAAGACCCCCAGTTCTCGCAGTATGACTCCCCCAGCTACTGCAGCTCCCCCTACTGGTATGGACAGACTTCGCACAGCGGCAGCCCCAGTCCACACTCGCACAGCACACACTCAAATACAGCTGTGCACACGCACAGCAGCCAGCACACAAGCCCTCACGGAAATACCCATGGAAACACGCTCGCTAGCCCAAATGCAAACACACACACGCACATGACCTCAACTCCCCATGACACACACCATCATAATACACAGCCCCACGCAAACCTGAGCTCACACACCAACACCCATCCCACTTCACACCTCCAAAGCAACCCCCTCTCTCACTCAAGTCCACATACCAGCAATCCTCCACATCACAACACCCACACCAACCCCAACACTCACCTTTCATCCCATACACACTCCAACCCCAGTCCCAGCCTCCACTCCCACTCAACACCTGTGCATTATGAGGAGCGCAGCCCGCTCTCTACTGTCAACCCCCACAAGAGAGATCTGACTACCCATGCCATGAGCACAGGCATTCGCCAGGGTCCCCTGCCTCACTCGCCATACCCCAAACCTCCCCTGGACTCCTCGCCCCATCAAGAGGACACTAGTGGCTACTCCCTGTCCCACCAGTCCTACCAGAGCATGGGACACCGCTACCCCTCCCAGGAGGCTCAGGGAGGTGGAGTGCTATGCCAGCTGCTGGACCCAGCCAATGATGACAGCTTCAGTGTCACCAGCCTGTAACAGCAGGTGAGTTTATTTAACCTTCATACACACAAGGTCTTTAAAAAACTAAGGACCACAAATGAAACTCAGATATTTCCAGAGCATGTTTGATTACAGAGGATGACCATTCTTTTTGATGAAGAGTAGTAGAAAGCTTGACAAGTGTTTTTAAAGCAGCTCGTTAGTTGATATTTATTTTGATTCTTAAGCACTGTTAGTAGCTGCATTTACTACATTAATGTATTACAGTGAAATGTTTGATCGCTTTCACAAAACCGATTTATCTGATTTATCAGATTAAACAATTTATTCCTTGTTTTTGCAAGTAATACATTGATTTATTTGTTTTTATTTTATTCTTAAACACTTTTGAGCTATAAAAGTCTATGTGAACTATGTAAGCTGAAATGCAAATAGGTAAATCAGAAAAATGAAGTGCATACAATACTGTGCATCTTACACAATGTTACCTGTAGCACCAATTCAAGCAATGTAAAGATGTGTTTGCTAAGATCTGTTTAATAATTTAATTGTTTACTTCAATCAGTTCATATTATGTTTCTCATTTCCTGCTGGCAGAAATGACGGACTAAAACACTCTGTGTCTCTTCTCTCTGTTCCTTTGTTTTTCTTTCAGGTGCATTCAATCCAAGCTTTTACAGATTTGCAAACATTTGTTTTTGGTTTTTTTTGTTAAGGAGACTGTGAAATGAAGGGTGAGAATTTAGCTGCCAGCTTTGGACAGTAAAGCTTTAATTCTCCAGCATTGACAATCAAGATCAACTGTAACCTACAGCCGCGACACCCAAGCATGTAAACACGCAAATGCATACACACATGCACAGACACACAAACACAGATACGCATGTGAAGATGAATTCACTACCTAAACATGAACATGTAAAGTCATACATGTGAACACACAGTCACAATGTACGTTGGACTGAGGGAATGGTCGACGGATGAATATCAGATGCTGATGGACGCAGACAAACCTATTTCCTCATCCCTCTGAGTCCTGTTTGATACACTAGGACTCTGTTTCCCAGAAGTCTGTATCTCACCAAATCTTTCTGGTCCTCTTCTGTACACCTGAAATATGGACTACTAGGATCACACTGCTCTGTCTCTCTTTCTGTTTCTATCCTCTGTTCTCTCTCTCAACCTCCCTTTCCTCTGCTAAACCAGCAATCATGTTCTGCACTTGACTCACTAACACTGCATTCTGTCTTGTGCCCTAACCTAAGCCTCATCTGTACAGTACATACAAGTCCAGCTCCAACCCAGGGAGCCCCTCTTTACTCTGAAGGTCCATCATCAACAAGCCCTCCTCAGCGTTCTGCCATGGTGTCTCTGCTAAGTGGAGGGAGAAGAACTGCAGCATGGAGACTCAACATCCTGTGTTTTGCTGTTTTAACTACAAGGGAAAGAGACGCTGAAATGATCCAATGGCCCCAAAGAGACTCTTGTTTTTTGTGTGAGAATGTGAGACAGGCGGGGGTTGTGTTTGTGTGACTGCAGTGATGCATGTATTTTTGTGTATGTGTGCTTATATGTGTGTGTGTGTGCGTGTGCCTGTGGGGTCAAAAGCAGTGAAGCTCCCCAGGCACAAAAGTCTTGGCGGGGCTTCATTCTTTCTTTCACTCTCTCCCTTCTTTTTTCTGTGGTCTTGTGTTGTTTGGTGGTTTTTGTGATGAAAATAATGTATATCTGTCTGTTACATATCATGTATGTATCTGAGGTGCAAAATATTTAAATACACATTCTGTTCTTGCCATTGGTAATCTCGTCTATAGCATACTTCTTTCCTAAGGGATTAAGGGAGGTGTGAGTATGTTTGTATATGTGTGTGTGTGTCTGTGCATTTTAAAGCCTCCCCGAGTATTGGGCTTTGCCCAGGCTGTCTGGAACTGTGAGCAAGTGAGTTCAGTCAAGGACACAATTCGACAGGGAGTGAAAGGGAGGGGAGGAGAGGATTGGATGGTGGGGAGAGCAGAGGAGGATGTGTTGGAGGGAAAAGAAAGAAACCAGACTTAGGAAATCAGAAAAGAGTGTCTAAGAGGTTTTAAAGCCACTGAAACAAAATGCACAAAAATGTACTGTTCTGAAATTCTTTATCCATATAAGGAAATGTTTTAAAGCACGCCGTAAAGGCTGGTGGTACCAGAGAGCTGACAGAAAGGGACCCATGCATGTCCTCACAGGGAGTCTTGCTATAATACAGCAAATATTGTACATCTGCAGCTTGTGTGTATGCGTGTATGTGCTAGACAGACAGAGTGAGCGAGAGGGAAAGATAGCAGATGGGGGGAGTTTACTGGCTGCATATTGTGTACAGTTTGTCAACAGACTGACTAAATAGACTCAGACATGGCCGGAGGAAATGTGTTTGCTGTGACATTCCACAGGAATGGTGGACTGGGACATGCACTGTCAACACCACTACATGACAGCAAAGAGGAGGAACAGCAGAGCAACACCTCTTTCAGAAATTTCTAATTTCATTTGGTATTTTTAAAATCATATTAGCATTTAAATGTAAGCGATTGTATTTACAGCCAACAAAAACACACACTATCATCAAGTTTAACAACACAAGTCTTTTATGAGATAATTATACACCTCTCACTGGTAAGTAAAATATACAACAATGTAAAAAGATGCCGTTACGAGTTAAAGTACTGTGTTCTACTTATGCAAAAGTGTGGACATATTTAAATGCACTAAAAAGATCAAAAGTATGATCATGTAAGCAGGATATATATTTTATACTAACTAATAAAGGTTTAGCAGTAACAGTTTCATTGTTAATAACATAATCATAAGCAGGTAAAATTTATTTAAGACTGTCTAAATACATATGACTTTCAGAGCCAAGAATAAAGAACAAATAATTCAAACAATCCAAACATACAAAATATGCACATTTAAAGACTAAAACTGACAGTTTTCTCACAGCACTGGAACTGGAAGAGGTCCTAATACAATGTGTTGAGTATCTATTCATATTTAAATACAATAAACACGTGCATTGTTTATGTGATTTGTAGATGGGTATTGAAAAGAATAACGTGATTTATTAGTGTCAACTAAAGAAAAAATCCACATCGTGCACATAATAAAATGTCTGTAGGTTGTATTTTGCGGGACTCTCGCCGAATCTGTTGCAGTACATGGTGTAAAGGGGTGATTGTAAACTATGAGTTGGTTACTGGCTAAATAAAACAGCAGTCACAGTGTCAGTAGGGCCACTATTGACCGAGGAATGCACTTCGTCATCACAACTTTCCCCTCGGGGTAAAGAAGAAGGAGGAGGTCGGGGAGGAGAGTGGAGGAGGGGAGTTCTCAGCTGGGACTTCACAGCCCTCCAGAAAGAAGCTGAATCCCAGAGCGCCACACCGGAGATGTTCCCTGGTGCCACCGCAGTGGAGGCATGCGGACCTGTGCTCGGTGGTGGGGCCGCAGTGGTCTCTCCCTCCGCTCGGG
>OMLM01021202.1:36027-55177 GCA_900302695.1 Helostoma temminkii | reverse complement strand
CACCTGTTCCCCCTCCTCCACCAGCTATGTCCACCGTTTCTCCTCCTCCTCCTCCACCTATGCCTGCAGGTGGTGGTCCGCCACCTCCTCCTCCACCACCGCCTCCCCCTGGCCCTCCTCCCCCATCCTTTAACAGCTCTGCTCCTCCTCCTCCCTCTGGTGGTGGGGTGGCTCCCAGCTCGGCTCCCAAACCTCAGCCAGCCCCAGAAGGCGACGCTCGCAGTGACCTGCTTCAGGCCATCCGTCAAGGTAAGACACTACATTAACCACATTAATATAAAATTTATATTGCAGTACCGCAACAGCAAACTGTAGAACAACTGGTCACAATGTTTAGTTTTAATGTATAGTGTAAAGTGTACTCATCTTCTGATTGACTGCAAGACCCCCATCATTTTCACTACTGCATTACTAGCTATTTAGTATGTGTTAGTATCATTTGCACCTAAAAGATTTTGGCTAAAAATAAATCTACACCTAAAACACCTGAGAGGTTGAATTTTACAGATTTCATGCAATGGTTGAACAGTGGTTGAAACAAATCCAGTATCATTTTCAAGTACAGTTGTTACATACTTGTAATTGAATTGAATATTTCAATTTTATTCTTCTTTGTACTTCTACATCAGTCCTCTTAAGAAGCCTAGCGAGGATGACTCTTCAAAGTTTGATGATGATGAATGATGACTTACTAATTACATTCCCTGGCCCATATATAATATTTGAAATCAGAAGTTTAGAAGTCCAAAGATGAGTTTATAAATGTGCCTGACTTTAAATACATTCAGTGTTTTTAAAGTGACCGTTACTAATATTACTTTTCGAATTAAAGCAACATTTACACTCACCGCCCACCCTATACCTTGACAATATGTTTGTCTCAAAGTAAGACAATTATTTTGCTAATAATACCACTGTTTTTACCTCCTTCTTCTTAGGCTTCAACCTGCGGAAGGTGGAGGCACAGCGGGAGCAGGAGAAGAGGGATCACTCTGGCAACGATGTGGCTGCCATCCTGTCCCGTCGTATCGCTGTGGAGTGCAGCGACAGCGAGGATGACTCTTCAGAGTTTGATGATGATGAATGGTCTGAATGATCATCATATCTTTTCCTCTAAGCATTATGCCTTTCTTCAACCTTAAACAACAAAAAGAGTATTTTTATTCACATAACATGAGTATGAGTGGACAAGATGTCCGGCCTGGGTGTAAGACAGGAGTTTGAGAATTACTAATCACATTCCCTGGCCAATATATAATATTTTAAATCAGAAGTTTAGAAGTCCAAAGATGAGTTTATAAATGTGCCTGACCGTGTCTCAGTTTGCCAGTGTTGTGTGATATGAGGCACATCTCTGCTGAGTTTATGGGTAAACACATCACCTCTGTCCTTATCTTAGTGTCTGCCGGGATCAGGTTGCATTTGCTGCAGGCTAGGTGCCTAAATTTGGTCTAGTATATTATTAGTTATTTTGGTATTATTTTATATTAGTATATTATGGCAAAGCATACCAGAGAGGGAGCACACACACTTTCCAGCAACCTCTTTCATTCTCAGTATTTGTTTGTACTCAGTAGAACAACATATGGTATAGATGTCAAAACATCCCTCATTCACAGATAATGGTATTGATGTAAAGTTTATATTATATGTTGAATCATATTTAGTAAAGATAATGAATGCAGTCCATAGATCTTTTTGAATCACTGTTTTATTACTTTTCCTCCCCTTACCTTAATATTCAGTCCTCTATTTTTCTGTAGTTGTCATGGGAGAAGTTGACTTGTAGATGATATATAGTTGTACCCTTTTATAAACAAATTCATGAATTAATTATTCACTAGTGATAGTGGAAGCATTGACTCATGTCAGACATCTTGGGTGTTTGATGAAATCACCATACGGAACATATGCAGGCATTTAACACAAATACCGTCATTAATTTAGTACTGTATTTTGGCTCTGTTATATATTTCTTCTTGCAATTTTGTAATTTTTCTGGGGATGATTTAGGCTCTGACGCTGAAGTCACTGAGCTCTGTGTAGAATCAGACATACAGTCTTATCATACTGTCTTATCATACTGTCTGATAAGTACCTTTTTAGTGCCTTTCAGTGCCACTGCAGGTTTGTGTTGTTTACAACTGATCAGCTTCTTCCAGAAATATTAACAGCTGCCACTGGTGAGTCAACTGTACAACTGACTGATGTTTAGTGTGGACCACATGTTTTTCAAGTGCCTTTTTTTTTGTCTGCCTGTGTCGAAGCACAGTCACACAGCATGCGTAGCCAAAGTTCTGCTTCTCCTGCCTTAAACTCCCAAATGATTATAGATGTTTCAATAAAGATAGTGCAATTACACCATTTGTTTTTAGATTCATTTGTGATAATGTTTGTGTATAGTGTATGTTTGTTACATAATACACTCCCAAGATTGTCATCCTTTAGCAAACCCTATGTTTCAACCATGAGTCACCCTGCTTTTCATGGTGTCCAGTGCTGACTGTGTAGGCATGAGTGGGATGAGAGAAAAACCTCTTTCATAATCGGTGTATCCTCATACCAAAGCTACTTTGTAGATTTTAAAACACAGTGGGTGCAGAGTGATGACACTGAGGACTCCTCTAACCATGAAATAATTTAGCATACAGGGATAGAGAGCAGCAGTGTGTGCCTAACTGAGTTAAAGACAGAGCCGTAGAGAGATAAACACACTAAAAGCTTCAGCAGCAGTGAAGAGTGCTGACATCACCCAGTAGAAAAAAAGCATATTTATTATTCATCAGTATAAAATATTCATTTCAAAAAGGTTGTGCAACATGAACATACATAAAATTAGTGCCTTTAACAGCATGTGCAAAATATAGAATCTGAAAGATCTAGAACATAGTGATTTCTAGACAGTCAAGTAAATAAAACTGGGCTTTGGATCACATCATTACACTGTGACAGGCTTACATTAAAAACCCATTCTTCTCATATTAAAGTGCAGATGGTCATTAAATCCACTTTTTATGAGTAGGGATACATATATAACATCCCTGTGATTGTTGTACTTTTGGGATCCAGTGGAGCTACAATTAACTGCGGATGAGGCACAAAGTATACACAATATAGTATGTTTAGTCTTTGTGGCATGGTTGTTTCCAAGATGGCTGCCGGCCAGGACAGTTCAGTACATTCTGATTTGCAGAAGGACTTCATCTCTCTGAGAAGTGCTGCTTCTGTGTGGGAGTGTGAGAGTGTGTGTGTGTGTGTGTGTGTGTGTGAGTGAGAGGCTTCATGTTCTGTACTTGGATGACAGTCAGTGCAGCTATGTGTGTAACTTGGCACACAAATAGTGATATGTCTGGCATAGATTGTGTGTTGGTTTGAGTCCTATGAGGTTTGGCCGTCTACACGTCCACAGGGTAGTGTATGTGTGTGTTGTGTGTATATCTGTGGGGGCAGCAGGCGTGGAGCAGCACCTTGCGAATGTCTTTGTTTCTCAGGCTGTAGAGTATGGGGTTCAGGAGAGAGCTGCCCGCTGCTGGCACCAAGGTGGCATAGGTGTACAGAGGAGGGCTGGATGCATCTCCCAGCAGTCCCCAGAGTGAGAAAGGCATCCAGCAGCCCACAAACACACTGAGGACCAGGATTAACCGAGAGAACCCCTTCCCACTGCTGTGTTTGCTTGCATATGATTGATTGGCAGGGAGGAAGTGCCTCTGGGTAGCGATGGCGTGGGCATGCCGTCTTGCCACACGGCAGATTCCAGCATACAGTTGCAGGGTTACCATGACAACCACTAGGAAACCACCACACAGCAGCGATAGGTATGTCCGGGTCAGGGGTCGTGCTACAGAGCAGGAGTTTGGTTCCCCAAGGCAGTGCCATCCCATGACAGGTCCGGCCCCGATGACGCATGCGGCCAACCAGACCAGCAGCAGGAGGACAGCAGCTCTGCGTCGTGATTGACTTGAGCCATAGGTGAGGGCGTGGCTTAAAGACAGGTATCGGTCCAGGGCTACACCCATCAAGCTACAGAGTGAGGCAGTCAGTGATGTCACCAGCAGTCCTGAGGTCAGCAGTTCAGACCAATCACTAGGTTTTACACAGAACAGGAAGAGGAAGCGCAGGATCAAAGCAACACCTGCCAGCAGATCGGCCAGACCAAGGCTAGCCAGCAGCAGGAACACAGGGGCACGTAGAGATGGAGTGGCCAAGATGGTCGTGACAACAATTGCGTTCTCACTGGTGATGAGAGTTCCTGAAACACACAGGGCCACACCCCACACTGTGAGGGGAGGGACTTCATATGAAGATGGCCTGTCCAGCTGGTCCTGAGGGAAGAAGGGGTCTGCACCTGAAGACTCATCCCAGCCCAGGTCAGAAGCATTCAGGATCATGGCTGTCAGCAATCACACAAACACAACCTGAAAGAGAAAGAAGAGGGAAACATTACTGCTTGTTCATTAATGAGCCTTTCTTGATGAAGCTGTGTGACACCATGTGAAGCTTCTGGGAGGCCAGCTGTGGCATCAGGCAGAGCAGGTCTTGTAATCTAATGCAGATGGACCATGCATACCGAGATTGTAACTGAGTGCATCAAGTGGTGTTTGTGATTGTGCTTTCTCGCTTCTACCATTTGTACTATTATATTGGCCTTTATAGATTTTTCATTATACAGAGGGTTTAAACAAACAGATACAATATTAACTCACTAAGTATTTCAGCTCAACAACATAAAGACATCTGCTCCTTAACGGTGCATTAAAATGATGCAGCTAGAGAACACAAATATCATTCATATAAAATAAATTTAAAAAATTTTAACATTTTTTTAATCCTATGGGTTTCTGAAACCCCTGTGACGTCATCATCTGTATAAGCCACGCAAATCAGTTAATCAGTATGTCTACTCGGTGTAATGGGAAAGAAAGTTACCCAAACAATACATTTCTATACTGTGGTTAAGCTGTTATCACTATTATAGCTTTTCACAGCACTCTATAACTGGACTATCACTGGCTTTCGCTGTCCACTCTGGTTTGGTCCTGCTGACATTTCAGAGCCATCCAAACATCCCACACATCATTTAAGGTGCGTTAAGATTCAGCCTGCTTGGATCTGATTAATCCTCAGCGCCACCATCTGAGTCATCCCCCTTGTGAATGGCCAAACACGATGTTTAACAAGACACCACACTGTGTACAACCTGAACAGACTCTACATGTACCACGCAGTACAGGGCAGGCTATTTCTGAATCAGACAGTCCGCACCGGTAATTAGGCGACAATTAGACTATTTAAGACCATGTTTTTTCAAGATGTCTCTGCTCTCTCCAGTACATGTCAAAATGTGCTGCGTGCCAGGCAAGAAAACGGGAACACATTAACCTGGGACTTCATTTAAAGAGCATTTCTGGACAGTACCAGGTGCTACTCATCCTCCCTCTGTCTCAGCTCTCAGTGAGGAGGTATGTCCCATCTCTTGTATAACACAGCTGCAGCCTCGCTGCACCAGAGAGGATGTTTAAAAGCACGCACGCACACGTGAACATGCGCGCACCGCAGAAACACACAAATGCATACATACATACATACATACATACATACATATGTATATATATACATACATATATACATGCACAGCTGAATTACTAATCTTACCTAGCGCGTCTCCGTGAGTCCTTTGCAGGTGTTGTTTTCTCACAAGACCCAAGCGACTTGATGGAGAAGATGCTCTGCACTACTTTAAATAAGGAGGATCCCTGTGCATGTGTCCCAGTCCGGGTCTTCATCAGAGTTGTGTCAGACTCTCGCTCGCATCTCTTCTTTTTCAATCTCTCCTGGGCGCTCGCTGGAGGCTGACTGGATGCTCTTGCGCGCGGTCTCTTCCACAAGAGAGCCTGTCTGACGTCAGTGATTGGGAGGCTTGACCAATCAGAGGCCGGAGCTGAGAATGCGGGGAGAGCAGGGAGGGGCTGCACATGGAGTAATTTCATTCAGAAAAATGCGGCATCTCTGTCGCCCCTCCCACTGCGGTTCACTCCTGTTCTCGTTTCTTGTAAGTAATGACCGCCAGTAGTCTCCCCCCTCAGACAGACATTTTCTCAATAAGACCCAGGGGCCTAGTTCAACGGGGGGGTGTTGTTTGGTGTCGGGCAAGACTCAGATGTGTCGAGCCGAGCCCGGGGATGGTGCTGTCCATGGTGCGCAAGGCGCATCAGGATGACTCATGGGGAGAAATCCTGCAGAGCAATCTGTGTGAAACTGGCAATTACATAACAAACGAGCGAAAACTGTTCAGTTCAGTACAGTTTATAATGTATCCACACAGGACATCGATTCCACACCTTATTTATTAGCTAGAATAATGTTTAAATTTTTTATGTCTATGCCTGTGTGGATGCAGCATAGGCTTTTTTCTGAGTGGGTTTCATGCAATTATGACAAACCAGGAGTGACGTACGTTTTTATTATTATCTAATGGATTCATATGGCTTTTAATTTAAACACTCTTTTATCTAAACGCAAGCCCCAGTCCTCTGTCAGTCATATAACAATGAGGGAATTCGTGGCTTCCCCGGTTTGATCAAGAGCGTGGGTGCCGCAGGATGGGCTGAACTGCTACGTGGTCGCGCATATCAATGCGCTAAATGGGGGGTTCTGGTCCTGCTCAAGCCATATTAGGACACACTTCCTGCCTATAAACCCATCCTACGTCATTGACAGGATCTGAAGTGAAACGCTTGTCACCTTCAGCTATAAGCCTCTATTATCCGGCTTCTGCAGGTTTCTGCTACATTACGGTTGTTTTGCTTTCCTGGAAACATTTTGTGCTTTTATGGCAAATATGGGACAAGAAAGCTGATAATATCACTACCAAAAGCTTTATACGTGAAACATTTATTTGTGATTGGTATAAAATATTACCT
The DNA here is from genome assembly GCA_900302695.1 of Helostoma temminkii. Taxonomy (NCBI): domain Eukaryota; kingdom Metazoa; phylum Chordata; class Actinopteri; order Anabantiformes; family Helostomatidae; genus Helostoma; species Helostoma temminkii. The sequence goes on along the minus strand of OMLM01021202.1, from coordinate 48,257 downwards.
GTGGAATATCCTTACAATTATTATGTTAATTTAAACCATGTGTATGTATAGTGCAGCTATTAGTCCGTCATAGGATGTAAACTGCAGCATTATCCATTTGTCTGTTCGTGGTGTATCAGTTTCTGCCAGAAGTGGGAGCGTCAGTGTGGGAAGAAATCGTGTTGGATGCGACTGCGGAATATCCCTTTGTGTGTGTGTGTGTATGTGTATGTGTGTGTGTGTATGTGTGTGTGTGTGTGTGTTTCAAATCACGCCGACACACAACCACCACCCCGTGGAGCGGCACATATCTATCCAGACTATGTGAGAAAGCAGACTGTAGGATGTGGCAGTACATGAGCCACGTCGGTGTGAGTGGAGGAGGTGGTGATACTGGAATTTACTGCATAAAGCTGAAGCGTGTGTGGCGAGGATGGACTGATTTGTGTACACGACGTATTAGTGTCTCAGGACACTTTCAAATATTAACTTACAAAACATGTTTATTCTTCTATGTTGTAGTTTCTCTCTCTGACTGCAGGAGACTCATTACCATGGCTTATGTCCTTGGAGTGGACACGAATTGTAATCAGTTTGACTCCAGAGTGAGTCTTTAAGAATAAGATAAAGATAAAGGATAAGAAGGAAGTAGTGTACAATACATTTTATCAATAAAGAATAAATCCCACTTACTTTGGTGTTCAGCTCGTCAATAGTTTCACTTAACCTGTGACAAACTCGACAAATGCTGAATGAATTAGGTACAGATATTAATGGTCTTTAAAGGATTGAAGGATGTTTATTCCCTGATTTTCCATGTGACCCACAGTTATGACCCACAGGTTTGAAACCACAATTTTAGAACATACGCTGTAAAAATATGTGACTAGTGTCACAAAACTACAAAACTACAAAATACTTAAAAAATTAGTGCAGACACTTGCGCTAACTTAAATGAGTGCTCTTTGTCATGACATATGGTCACATGTGTGTGTATGCGCTGAGGTAAACAGGTGTCAGTCCATCCAAACTGGTGTGTATTTCAGGAGGGTTCAGGTGGGCCAATTGGTTACCAGGGAACCAAGTTTGGGTGTTGCTCATGTTACACAGTTCTCTGTTTCTCCTGTCTTTCTCTCTGCGTCCTCGCTGGGATCTAGCTCTCTACTGACAACTATAGACTTTTGAGGATTTAATGAAGATATAGTTTTAGCCTATAAAAAATTCTAGTTGAAACCTGTGTTTTCCAGCTGCCATTTGCAGGTGTCGGTGCTTTCTGGTTGTCAGGATGCAGCAGTTGGTACTGAAGGTCCTCTGCTCCACACTGCTGCTTCTAGCAGTGGTTCCCTCTGTGTACTCTCAAGCAGGTAGGGCTGCATCCACATCTCAAATGTGTTTTCTTGCCTTATGAGTGTATTTTATTCTAAGTCTTGGTCCTCTTGCACTGTGTAAAAGCTGGATTTTAGTTGTTCCGTGTCCGTCTCTTTCCCATACTGTCACGATAGCTTGTTATTTCTTACAAGCTAACAAGATGTAAAAGTGTGGGATGTGACTGAGAATCTACCATCTTTTCTTTGGTAGGGACACTATCCAAACTGGTGGGATGGCTTGCAATAATTAGGCTGTTAAAACATTTCTGTGGGAAGATAATTGTGCCTCCACTGATCCATCGATTGAGTGGTTTGAGTGACACTTGCAGCTGACTGCCAATTTTGTCCCTCATACAGATTGTTCTCAAGCGGAGTCGTGTGACCTGTGTGTTGGAGACTCCATGCTCAACCTGACAGGCTGCGTCTGGAGGCTTTGTCCAGATGGTGATGCACGCATGAACACACACACACACACACACACACACACACACACACACACACACACACACACCCTGACCTCTGATAGTAATTCAATCATCACGTCTGCTGTAACATAAGCTTCCCTGGTTTGTACTAAATAAATTATTTAGTATGCCAAGAGCAAACACATCTCACACACACACACACACACACACACACACATATATATACTGAAATGTATTTTCTCTTTGTCTCAGGTAATGATACAGGCATGTGTATGAAAGATGAAGGCGACTCAACAAACACTGGCATGAACTGTAGCTGGACCAAAGTGTCTGAATTGTGCACAGGTAGCCAACAGTCCAACCATAGCCAGTGACATCAACATGAGATATTTGTCTGTAGCTTCTGTAACTCTTTTCTCTTTTGCCTGTTTCATTTTCCAGTTGTAGAGACTGTTGCTGAGGGAGGAGGTGAAGGTGACTCAGGTAAATTCAGCATTCTCTCACGACCACCCCCCACCTCTAATATGTTAGACATTTATTGTTCCCATAAGAGCTGAGTAACATGTTCCCCAGCACCGTTCACTCATTTATTTCCTTGTCAGTGTATTCTCAGAAATACTGATGCTGTCTTTATTGCTGACTCTTTACTGATGTCATGTAATTTCACTGTAAACCTGTTTCCCTTCAGGTGATGGAAGTAACAACTCATCCCCGCAGTTCTCTCAGGCCAAGTTTGACATGTCCAGTTTCATTGGCGGCATCATACTGGTGCTGTGTCTGCAGGCAGGTGGCTTCTTTGCCATGCGCTTCCTGAAATCCAAAGAGCAGAGCAGCTATGACCCCATGTGAGTTTGTGCACGTCGGTGTTAGAGAACAGAGAATTTAACATGACTGTGTCAGTTGTGCATGTGTGTATAGTGACTGTAGCACAACAGCTGCCTCTGGTGGTAGAAGCAAACAACAGCACCCAACTGAGACATTTCACCTTCAGCATTCCTGTAGATTGTATACTGATTCTGATCAAAAACTCTGCATGCCTATTAAAATTTTCTCTCTTTAAACAGAGAGCAGCCACAATGAAGTCAGGATGTGTGAAGGAGAAGCAGATGAGGGTGGAGGACAGCAGAGCAGTGACTCATCGAGTTGTGACGACAAGGTTGTTTTTTCCCTGAGCCCCTGTCATTTTTGGTTTGGTCCCCATTTCCATCTCTGGGGGATGGGTGTATTTATAAGAGGACATTTTTCTCAGATTACTGCAACTGCACTGTATAACAAGTGTCTATTAATATTATTTTTGCTAGTTTATTTAATTGGGATACTGAACATCCATACACATTTCTGCGTGCATTTTCATGCTTAGTCCCTGGATAGATGTTATAAAATCGGTCAGAATTTAAGATTTAAAATTTAAAAGTTTAAAAAGGCATACAGTCTCTGTATGTGTTCAAAGTGTGATCATATTAATATTTTAAAATAGATATTTGGGCTGTTAACATCCATGCAATTAGACCAGAGAAGCAAACTAACAACAAAAAAGTGATCTAGCAAGTAGATGGATTAAATTGGCTATTTAAATTGTGTAAATGGTAGAGTACAGCTATAGGAAGAGGTAATTCTGTGTAGACAGTAAGTCAGACAAGGTCATAACAGATATTTTGAAATCTTTTTTTTCAAGGACACTAAGATAGACTGAAATTGTGGAAACAGATTCTGTGCACGTGTGTTTTGAAGCTACAGAAAATGATACTTTACAATACTCAGGACCAGTAATAGTAGTAGACCTTCTTCATGAAGACATCCATCATCCATTATAACACTATGTCTGTGGTTTATTTGTTTTTTGTTTTGGAATTGTCAATGGTTTTGAGTCTCTCTCTCTCTTTTTTTAAAAAATAAATTCAGTTTCAGGAAAGATATTTCCAGATTTCAGCGTTGAGTGCTCATGTTTATATTATATACATATCAGCTTCGACTCTTGTCTCAAGATGTGATGTGACCCTGATTGAACTGGTGAAAACGATAGTTCTGTTCTGAAATAATTCTGAAATGTTTAGATTTTTTTGTGATGCCAATAAAATAAAAATGTATAACAAGGCTGCCAGTCTGAATAAATTAATGATAAACACCGGTTGCTCTCAGTGTGACAGTGTGTGTCATATCTGCTTCTGTGCATGCAGGTAATTGTGTACAGAACAGTGTGTTGAGTGCATATTTGCCCATACCAGCAGAGTGAGTGAGCTGATTGATTGTAATCTGGGTGTGATGCATATAAGAACCACCCATTAATATATCTGTGTATCAGTATAGATCTCAGCATGCAGAAGAGACAGAGTGCTGATGAAGCTTTTAATTGAGCAGCGGGGCGCCTGGTTGGATGTGCCAAGAATGGTCTGAGCCCAGGCCTACAGGCTTGAATAAGCTTGCACAAAAAGTTTCCCAACTGGGCAGAGTGTGGCTGTCATCCAAGGCTGTTGACAAAGGACAGGACTGAATGCAGGTCTTTTTCAATCTGAATTCCCCCTCCTCCTACACAAACACACAAGTCCACTGCCAGCAGTGAAGAGGAAAACCAGCGCGCACACACACAAGTCCGTGCTCACATTGAGGTAAGTTTCATCTGTCTGAAACAGAAATGTCTGTTTGTACATGAGTGTGTACAGTATGGAGTGGGTGCAGCAGGAGTCTCTCTGTGCTGCCAAGTGTGTGTTTAGCAGGTGTGGACAGCTACAAGGAGCAAAGTTACATCTCTCCTCCACCCTGCCATTTGGTAAAACATCCGCGTCTGTGTCATATCATACAAACAAATACATTATATCAGTCTGACACCCTGCCACACACACACAGCCATTCTCCCACTCTACAGTTTGTTTGTTCCGCCTCATGTTCGGCTCCCAGCTGAGTGCAGCCCCTCCAGAGGGCGTGTTCACTCCGTTTACTCAGCACACAGACTCAGACACATACGACGCGGTCAGAGTAACTTCTCACCAAACTTTTCACAGATGGAAGTGGCGGCAGCTGTCAAATAAGGTAACTCAGGTTTAACTTCGGGGGGCTTATGTTTGTCTGTACTTTTTCTGAATGAGCGAGAGAGGGAATAGTTTAACTTCTGACTTTAACTTTCTAAAATGTAAAATGTGGCGACAGGTGATTTCTCGTGCGGTGTTCATGATGAGGAAGGTGCTACGCGGGCCTATTTTTCCATAAAAAAAGACTTTATATCTTTATCATTATTATTATTACTATTGATAGTGATGTTAATGAGCAAACACCAGTATATTTTTAGAAATATAGCATTTCAATTAGAGTCGTCTTACCTTTAAAAAAGTGCAACTGTTTCATAAACTTTACATGATCAAAAAAAGAGAAATAAAATATATTACACGTCATGTACGTCATCTGTTACACTGTACAACTATTTTCCATGTCGGTTTAGGCGTCAGATTGTAAAAGCTGTTGTGCATTTACTGAAATCCTGTTTGCCTAACTTGGACTACTTGGACAGGAGAATCGCTTTGCGCATGCGTGTGTTACTATAACTAGCTTCAAGGTAACTAGCTTCAAGGCATTGTACACTCACACAAACTCAAAGACAAGAATACATTTTGGTGCAGCAGGTTAGTCTGGTGCACACAGGAGTCCTCTATTTTTTAAACTTCATGCTCAGCGTCACATGAGTATTTTTGTAGTTTTGTTAGACCATTAGAATAGTAGTAGTAGTAGTAGTAGTAGCCTTTGGAGTAGGATTGGATGAAAGGCACTGACACACACAAGAATAATATTAAACAGTGTTTGTCCTTGCACACTGACACACCACATCAACGGGAGAATTTCAAAGTGAAGTGTACTTTAAGAAGTCATAGTTCAAACAAATAAACAAGCCAAAGTGATACTGGAATCAAATGTGATGTGTTATTCCACGTCCTGTCTTTAGATACGAAGCAAAGCTTTGTATATTTTTTTCATTTAGGTCGCAGTGCTTTTTTTTTTTCAATGTATTGTAATGAAAGCTTATTCCATCCTAACTTTAATACTACCATTAGTACAGACATTTGATTGGGTCCTGTCTATTTGTTATTTAAGTATTTTGCGTTCATACATACTTCTCTCAGGGATGGAGGCAGAGCGGGCTGAATCTTCTCTTGACCTGAGCCACCTGACAGAAGAGGAACAGCTGACCATCCTGCAGGTCTTAGAACGTGACGTGGAGTTACGTCATCGTGATGAAGAACGTGTAAGGTCAGAGGTGACTGTTTATCTTTTTAGGTGTCAGTTTTGTGCCAGCAATTAACACTAACATACATGCAAGTGACAAATAGGAAAGGAGCATCATAAAATGTCACAGTGAGGTGTTGGGCCACCAGAACAGCTTAACTGAACTAACTAACTTAACTGTATCATCTAAAACACATACAAGAATTGGTATTTTTATCAGCTTCCAACTAGCATATCCAGTTTTCTGAAAACCAAGAAATGATGTTGAGTAATACACAACCAGGATATCGGTGCCCATATAAACACACTCCCTGTTGGCTTACTGGCAAACTCAAGTCTTAGACTGTACTCGCGAGTATTATGTCAACTAAAATAATTTCTGCAGGCAGAACGATTCTCACATCTGAGTAATATTTGTACAGCTTAAAATCCTGTCGACCACTGACCACATGTTTGGAAAGCTCCATAATACTTCTGCTTTTTATTAACATGTCATAGTCAAACTCCCTATGTGCAATATATGGTTTTATGATTGGGGCCTTAGGTAATTATTGATTTTTATTATTAATTTGCTGATTACTTTTATTATGCATGGATTCATTGTTTAGTCTATAATAAACTAGACAATAGTAAAAGAGGTAGAAAGCAATTATTAAGTCTGCTTAATAATTGATTTAAATATTTAGTACATTATCAAAATTGTGGCCACTTAATTCTGCAAATATGTTAATAAATAATCAATGAATATTTTCATCTTTACTATTGTGGTGACGAATGTAAAAAAGAAAAATCCATAAACGACCTTGTTAATGAACATTGAAGGTGGCGTTAGTAGAACTGACACACGTACTTTCCATGACACCAGACACAACAGTGATACTAAAGCACTGTTTAGTTTCTCACATTGGCAGATGGGAAGTTGTGATTGTTTGCTTTTTAACTTGGAGCCGTGTCAACACTCCAGGATTCTCCAAGAGACAGAGACAAACTCGTTACGTCTGCACTCGCTGTCGGGTGCATGGTTCAGTGAGGAGCGAAGCAAACGGCATCACAACCGGTCGCCCGGCTGTGACCTCGTCCACGCCACAATACGGCACAGGAAGACAAAGAGCAGAGGTCAGTTTTCAGTTAAAGCTACTATCAGCCTGTGGGGCTGGTTTTCTACTCTTGAAGGTGTATCCCAGTGATGTGTCTGATGTGGTGCTTGTTGGCATGGTAACAGATGCCCCTCTGGATGGACTATTTAACGGAGGAAGAGAGGAAACCTCTCACAACAACAATGCCTCTCCTGAGGCAGAGAGAAGACTGAAGGATCATAAGAAGGATGAGAATAAAGGGTTAGTGAGGACAGAGAAAAATCATTTGTTGGGAAATCTGCATGAAACCACTTTTATATGTGATTTATTATTTGTGCTTTCAGGAGTCAAGAAAATTTGAAACCTACACACACACCCAGAACAAAAAGTCCTCTAGCTCAGGTGTGCGAGTGCATGTGTGTTCCCATGCATAAAACCTTTTTTACAATAATAATCCAGATAATAATTAACCATCTTTAATTTCAGGATCCCCAGCACAGAGATAGTTTCTCATCATTCAATGGTATGAAAGTTTCTATGTCAGTGCTTCTGCAGCTATCTAGTTATTTATTGGTACTATTATTAACTTCTCATTGTGCTCATAGCATGCGAAAGGAGAACTAATGGCGAGTCAGAGGAGCCTGAGGTGATTGTAGCACACACCCACATTCACAGATTACCATGAGTAATGGTTTTGGAAAACACAGCTTTGAACTGCCTGATACATTCAAACACATTCCACTGACAAGTCAGTATTTTAAGTCATTTAAATATGTAAATCAGTCACACAGTTTTCCTCAATAATGCAACACAGTAATGTCTGTATGGAATGGTTTGGTTAAAGTATGAAGTGTAATGATGAAAAGTAAAATGTAGGAAGAGGCTATCAGTTGACGGATGATCAGAAGTGACACTGTGTGTGTAGGATGACTTTGACTGCCACGACGGGGACACTGACTCTCTGAGCAGCAGCCTGACAGAGCCAGATCCAGCCTCTCTGAAAACCAGCAGCTCCACCAGCAGCCTTCATTTGAGCTATACGGTACACACACACACACACACACACACACACACACACACACACACATCCATAAGCATAAGCACACGCACATTTGATTAATTGGCCATCCAGCGACGCAAGATGACTCAGCTCTGGACACTGACGTAGGAGCTGATTTTTGTACTGCGTGTGTCTCATAGCTCAGCGGAAGCATGATGAGTCTGTTCAGCTCGGGGGATTTCGGAGTAGTGGAGGTGAGGGGCCGTATTCAATTCTCATTGGTTTATGACACCCAGAAGGAGGAGCTGCAAGTAAAAGTGTACCGCTGCGAGGACATTGCTCCAGCACGCAAGAACCGCTCTGACCCGTAAGTGACAGTGTAAACGTGTGAATGTGACTGCAGCAGTGACACCGCACGCACAATCTGTCAAATAATGTGTGTGCTCCCGTTTCACAGATATGTAAAAATGTATCTCCTGCCGGACAAGTCCAGTCACAGTAAGAAGAAAACCTCAGTGAAGAAGAAGACACTAAACCCAGTTTATGATCAGACACTCAAAGTGAGACACTTTCATTTGCATATTACGTAAAGTGTCAGTCTTCATAGAAATCCTCTGTTTGCCATTTGTCCTTGAGCTCTTCGCCACATGTTCTGCAGTTACTTATTACTCCACTTTAGGTGTTACTTTTTATAGTGACAGAGAACATACTGTATTTTCACATGTCCATTAAGTGAATGCTAAATGTTGCCCATCTGACTCTGATTTTTTACCATTCAGTATAAAGTGAGGATCAAGGAGCTGCGCAGTCGGACCTTGAATCTGTCTGTGTGGCACGCCGAGCCCCTGGGGAGGAACGTGTTCCTTGGGGAGGTGGAGGTGGATTTGGCCTTATGGGACTGGACCTGTACTCAGCCACTGTGGCAGGACCTGCAGCCGAGGGTAGGGAGGAGCAAACATGAATGACTCACATACAAATACACGCTCATCTAGTAATATTAATTTGCATGTGCGTTTGACTGCTAGACTAGTATATACCAAAACACCATTGTGCTTGCATCTACATTTGTTTAGTAACCGAGTGTTTGTGTAACAGCAGTTTTAGCAGCTTTGCTGGAGACACAGAACACACTGAGGAGTGTCTCTTCTGAGCTGAAGGGAGAGGAAGACATGCTGTGAATTTCAACTAAGGTTTTACGTAACCTTAATCTTTTCCCTGCTTCCACAGCTCAACCTCCCTCTCCATTTCTTTGTCTTTCTTTTTTCCCTTTGTCATTTTTTCTGCTTTTATCTTTTTCTTTCTTCTGCTCCCCCATGCACCCGACATCCCAGGTTCATCTGAGTCCAAGCTCCATTAGTAGTCGCGGGACCATCATGCTCTCTATTAAGTTCATCCCAAACGGCTCTGAGGGTGAGGAGAATACATGCATCACTAATCAATCAATCGAAAGGCATCTGTACACCATTCTTTGTACGGGTTCATGCAGTTCAGAGTGCTTTACGGATGACAGACGAGCTGATACATAAGAAAAGATCAAGTGTAATAAATGCATCAGTCTCTCAGATGATAAAGAGAACATTTGGTTTCTTTTTACCCCACATGAGTCTCAAGTTCAGCTCTGAGTCATAGATGACATTAAGATGAATGGATGCACATTATGTCCTACCATAGTCACCTGCATCTGAAACTGTGTGTGTGCATCAAGGTGGTGGTCTGCCACTGACAGGAGAGCTTCACATCTGGCTTCGTGAGGCTCACGGCCTGCTGGTCAATAAAGGAGGCGCCATAGACTCATTTGTTAGAAGGTGTGTCAACTCTTATGTCATATTTTGTACAGTTTTATGTATAGCAACATTTTAGGGATATTTGCGTTCACTACGTTATGGTTTTGCAGTCAGTAGAGGGTTTTTAGTGTTTCAGTGTAAGACTTTAAATAGTTGAGTGTACCCCTCTAATCAAAACAGTTAATCTGCCTCCACATGCTCACAGTTTCCTTCTTTAAACTCCACTAGCTACATACTGCCAGACGCCAGTCGACAGAGTGGTCAGAAGACGCGGGTGGTGAAGCGCTCCTTCAGCCCTACCTACAACCACACCATGGTGTATGACGGCTTCCACACCAGTGACCTGAGAGAGGCCTGTGCTGAACTGACTGTCTGGCAGCACAGTGGGTTAAAGACACATACCCTAGGAGGGATTCGCCTCAGCTGTGGAACTGGTGAGTCTCTACCCTGTACATTTTAATACCTTTATTGATCCTGTTTCCTTTTAGCCCTTTGTAAGGGTGTAGGGAGACAGGTACAAATGCACAGATAATTTTCCTTCACCAGCTGCACATTTGGAAATACGGTTCTTTGTTCGTTTGTTTTGGTGACATCTTCGATGTAAATCGGGGATTGCTTACTCAGACTGCAGATTCTTGTTTGTGTTGCCAACAAACACGCGCTTTTACTTCCAAAATTATGAAATGCATCACATCCTGTATAGTCTAGCACTTTTCTCAGAAGTAAGTGCGTTTAGAATATCATTTGAGTGTTTAAAGTTGACAAGAAATAAATAGAAGTTAGGAAGATGAAAGCTGCAAAAATGTTTTAAATCATGATCAAATGAATACGTATACTGAAGCAGAAACACTTCACAAATATACAAGCTCTAATCAGTAACTTGTCTTATCTGTTTTGCAGTTTTCTTCTTCTTCTTCTACACTAGTTCTAGGGTGTCGTATAGGTGACAGCTTTTTAGTCCAGTACTTTACATTTGTTGTTGTTTGTTATGTCCTGTTGGTATTTCACATGATCATGTTGTTGGCACTTAGGTCATTTTGAGGTTACCAGAGAATCTTTGGTGCATTGCTTTTCTAATTTGGTTGTTAAAGAAATGTTACACCTGGACTACAGAATAGAGCAAAGTAGTGAATATGTATATGTTAGCAGTCTGGAAATATTATAGTATTGTAATATTTGTACTTGATGTTTATTATTCTTGACACTTGTAGCACTCAAGATCAAACCACTGATAAAGCAGCTACACTGATAAAGCAACTACTGTGGGTTTCCTGGAGGAAGATAATGTAGAAGGTGGAGCTTCGTTAGCGGTTATAAAAAGATTTTCATCTTGAAGATGTTAGAATGTAATGGGCGGGGCTGCCTCTCAAAACCTTGGGCTTGTTTGTTGTGCTTGTGCTTTGTGCTATTGTTGAACTGTTCTCTTGGTTTTTACTTTGTTGGTAGATAATCTGCTTATCATAGTGAGCCAGGGTACTGACTGAAGCTAAGCAAAAAAACTGATACATGACCTCTCACTGTAGCAATGTCTTATGCAGAAATACATTGAATACAGTTTATGTGCACTCTGGAGCAGTGGTTAACCTCATTAAGAAATGCATTGTGTGCACTGCAGGCAGCGGTGAGGATTTTTATGATAATGACTTAGCATAATTAATAAATACTGTATGCTTTTTTTTAATTATAGGCCAAAGTTACGGTGAAGCTGTGAGCTGGATGGACTCTACTGAAGAGGAGATTGCTGTGTGGACCTCTATGATTGAAAACCCAAACCACTGGATTGACACAAGACTACCAGTCAGAACTAACCTCGCACCTCGTACTGAATGACTTGCACACACCTTGCACACAAATAATGGTTGGACTGAAAGCACAGCAGATTTACCCTCTCTGTCACAAATACACACAAACCAGCACAGTTTTTTGTTTTTCATACATACAAACATAAAAATAGAACAGGCAGTGGTGCTGCAATATTGTAAGTGAATGGAATACATAGGTAATAGTTAGTTTTGAAACCTGGTCACTCTACATTTCAGATGTTTTACTTGTTTTGTTTCAGTTTGTGTCTTATTTTGACAAAAGTGTATCTGTAATCATTGTAGTTTCTAAATTAAATATCAAACCTGAACTGATAAATCATTTCATGCTCTGATTCACTTCAGTAATGATAAATTGAGCCCCAGTCCTTAGAGTAACTTTTGCCTGTCAGAGAAGTAAGCCTGATCTCTTCCACCATTAAATAATATATTTTCTGATTATTCGGATAATTGTAATCGTTACTGCAGTTGGATATGACTGAAAACTGCACAGACACGCTGCAAGTTTTTCCTTTTGGTGGACTGGCTTGCTACCACCTTGTGGTAAGACGTTGTACTTGGACTATT